>JAULBZ010003385.1:0-16534 GCA_032360805.1 Neoturris breviconis
TACATAATTTCCTGCGACTTTAATCAATTATATCTCCACTAATATTCATTCTTATGGAGTCAAATCTTCAGAATATGGAAAAATTTGAAAAAAACATCCGAGGGTGATTTTGCAGTATAAATGTAATCAGTAGCGGGTCACTATTTTTAAGCGAAATTTTTATAACGACGGCCTGCTAGTCTATTCATTGCTTTGCATTAGAAAGTCGTTATTTTAAAGTCTAGGCATTTAACACGATTAGTTTATTAGACCATTTTTCAGTCGGCAAAAACTTGTTCAAAGTCTGCAGAAATCTTTGACATTGTTCTAACGTCTTTACTGCTGACTTTGAAAAAGAGTTTGCAGCCTCGTTCCCAGGGCTTCTTGCCTTTTCGAACACGGACGCGCTCTTCCGTGTTCGAAAAGGCAAGAAGCCCTGGGAACGAGGTTGCAAGATTTTGCCCACTGGGATAGAGACATTTATAAAAAACATCATATAATCTATAGTGGTTATATTCATAATAAGGATAGACTTTTCACGATATAATTTCAAAACGCAAATGACGTTGGTCCATAAGTCATAAGTGCTGACGTAAGTTAAATCGATATGAACTGATTCATAGATAATGTTAAGACGCTTTATAAGCTTCATACGGATACACCAAGATAGTCACCAGGCTTTTTCTATTTTTCTTCTCAGACCTCGTAAGAAAGTCGACTTATTCAAGAGAGTAGAAGGGTAGAAGGCTATGAATTTTACCCATCGATTTGTTGTCTTCACTTCTACGTACGGATAGAAATTTATTACATACAGCTGAACACCGATTTTTTGAACTGCCAAGGGACCGACAAATAGTTCGAAAAATCGGGAGTTCAGAAAATCAAAGTACTCAGAAAAAAGAGTGTATGAATGAAAAAAATACTAGATTATACGTCTTACACCTTTGTTTTGGCTAAATTACCTTACATTGGCCTTAAAATAACAGGGGATGGTGCTTTGATTTTTGCTTGATGATAAAACAATCAATTCATTTAACTGGGCAGTGTACTTTCTCATTTGGAAGAGTAAAACTCTCCATTGCCTTGACAAAAAGTTCAGAAAAACGAGGGTATTTAGTCAAAGGGACCTAAAAAAGGGATATCCAAGGGACCAACGAAAAAGTTCGAAAAATCAGTAATATCTAAAAAAAGGAATGAGGTACGAATTAAACGCACTGTGGACACATGCCACCATCATAATATAATATTAACGCCCAAAAGGCGTTTAATCGAATCGGTAAATTTTCAAGGAAATGTTTTAAACTTTTTACAATACAGAAAAGATCGAAATATCGTGAAATTATTGACGTCCTCCCGAATTAACGGACAGAGTAAAATTGATTTTTATAATTTAAATGTCCAGGGTTTTAAAAATCATTTCGATATACGATCGTGTTATACTGTGAAAGCTCTATAAAGTCGACACCATTTGGTCAACGGAAGTGTCATTATTAACAAAGTGTCCGCCTTACTTTGTCTAATACCTCTAAAAAATGCCCATTTGAACCAAAAAAGCATGGAAAATCGCTATAGACAGTACCTAAATAACTTCCGCTCATAGGAGGCAAAGCAATTTCTTTACCGGTATGCGTTATGATGTGCACAGTTACCGGCATACGTGTAAGGACTTGGTAGACCAAAAAGAACCACAAAAAGAACATCGAAAGAGTTTCCGGGGGTCCACTTTATAGTATGACCGACCGTTATAGTATCTTTGACATGGCACTACACAGTTTTTACATGGAGTTATATATTCTGTAGGTACACGACGTCGGACCTACGTCGAAATAATGTCGCAACGTTGCTTCGATGTCGTGTGTCCCCTTGTAGTTGTTCCTTCACGTTGTTAAAAGGACCCATAACCATTTTCCCAATGACCATACGGCTGAAAATGCAGTATCTCCTAGGTATAATACAGTATATAATACAGAAAATACAGAAAGTACAGGCAGGGTTGGATACAAATCTTATTATTATTTACTGTTTATTTATGACGATCCATTGTTATAAACCTAGTTGTCATATCACTGTAAACATCAAGAAAATATGCAGATTATTTTTTTTATGTATTCGGATAGATATTCAAAATCATTAGAAGCTCATCTGAAAATGATCACTGATCATTTAATTTGCTCGCGGTAAAGATTATTTTATATCGTTATCATGGCAACCTTAATGTGATTGGTTATCAATCTGTCAGAATGTAAATAGCGGTTTTAATTTTTTTAATATTCAGTTATGATAAACTCCGTTAGGTGCCATCTTTAAATTAGCTGTCAAAACTTTCTATATCGGTAAATTCAAAACAAAAATAAATAAATTAAACAATATTCAATACGTGCCGGTATTTTTTTACATAAGCAATTAAGCAATACGTTTATAAGCAACAGTATAAATTTTATTAAATTACTCAATCAACCCTATTAACACTAGGCTTTTTAGGGGCTCCTCAACAGGGGCGGATTCCACCTCCCTCCTCACCCTGAAGATCTCCGGACGGATTGCTTTGGTATTACACCATGAAACTTGGCACTATATTAGTAACAACTGTCCAATTTTATTTTGATGACGTCATTATTTTTTGGTGACGCCATCATTTAATAATTTTCTTTTTCTTGTTTTTAAACGTAATTTTTTTTTTTTTAGTACTGGTGACCTTCAAAAGGTCAACTACGACTCTAAACATTTTAGCTCCATAGCGCATTCCAATCAAGAGTTATAAACTATAATGCAGGACTCTTAAAATCCAGACTTTTGGCTAAACAACTCTTAAGCAACATTTATCAACCTCGTTACCAGGGCCTCTTGCCTTTTCGCCGCTCTTCCGTGTTTAAAAAGGCAACAAGCCCTGGGAACGAGGTTGCAACATTTAATAAAACAACGTGTATAGCCGCTAAGAAGGGTGCCCAGTAAGCAAAAACATGTTCAGTCCGCAGTAAAAGACGCTAGAACAACGTTGGGGTGTTAGGTCACGAGCTTGCAATTGATTGGTTTATTCGGTACGAAGTATGATGAATACGACTTTGTACCTTATTATTCTATACAAATCTCAAATGACTTTGTTTTTATGCTTTGACGTCATAAGTGCCTATCATCTGACAAGATATACTTAGTTAAAATCATATGATGCTTAAAGTATGCTTACCGTGTGGAATACACCGTAATACTACCGAATGATTACCGTGTTGGATACGCCGTAATACTACCGTAACACTACCGCCAAACTGCCCCCCCCTCCAGTTGAGGTTTTTAGCATAATTTCTGAACAAAAAATCGAACGAACTTCTCCTAATATGTTTTTATTAGGAACATTTTGGTGTAAGACAATTGAAAATATATGCAACAGGTGTGCTCTCATTGCTCTCCTCCAGAGAGGTGTATATCGTATTTTCGATTTTCTTCATGTATATACTTTGTCTGTCGATATGAGAATTTATTAACTGATTTATTGTTTCAGAATTGTTCATTCCATGTCATATGATGTATTTATGCATATAATTATGACATAATTTAGGTAATTTCATGAGAGCTCTCCTCCACAGGTATTGATTTTTGATTTTTCAAGTAACGGTAAAATGTACTTGTCAAAACTTGTAGTTTTGTACCTCCCATATATTCAACGTACATGAACAGCCCACATATAATAGAGTTAAGCGGGAGCTGGTATAAGGAGAAGAAGGTGAATTTTTGTAGTTACTAAATAAACAGTATTTTATATATTCCAAGATTATTAAGGAGGTAATTGTAGAGGCTCGTCGATTAGTTCATTTATTCTAATTGCATGTTATTTTGAACGCGTATTTTAGTTTTTTTAGCGAGTTGACTGCGTTATATTATTGTTGATTTCCTAAAAGTTGGAAAGCGGTGGGAATAAAAACGGGAGGGTTAGTAACCTAGCCGGCAAAAACCTATTCGTAGTCAGCAAAATAACGTTAAAATACCGTTTAAAAAAACGTTGTTCTAACGTTATTTTGCTGACTTTGAACAGGTCTTTGTCGGTTGAGAAGCGTCTCCTCCCGCTTATTTCATACTACAGAGTATAGATCGTGTATTTACAGAATTAAGATTTAAGGAGAATGGAGCAATTTACAAAAGTTTCAGGCAGCCTTGACATGCACATGACGTCGGGTCAGCGTTGAAACAACGTCAAAGCGACGACGTCGTTTGAACTTTGATTCAATGTCGTGTGCCTAATTAATCCTTTATTACAGAATGAGTTACTTAATTGCAAGATTGGCGATAAAAATGTTATTGCAGATGAAGTCACGATTCGTTTTTCATGGGAACAGAATACGTCGGGTGAATTATTTAAAAACTGTTAGTTCAATAACCTAGCGGGCAAAAACTGTTCAAAGCCTGCAAAATAACGTTTGAAAAACGTTCTTTGAACGTTGTTCAAACGTTATTTTGCTGACTTTGAACAAGGTTTTGCCGGCTGGGAAACAGCTATTAGACGTAGCTATTCGGCGTTGTTTTAACTTTTTTACTGCGGACTTTGAACAGGACTTTGTACATCGGGATTGACCTCGATAAGAAAAATAAACCATATTCATTCATACCCAAGAGATAGTATTAAAAATATACAGACAGTCACGTGATCATAACCATCAATCATTTGCTTAAATAGATATAAATGGATGATCATTATAATGAATTTCTTTATATGAACGGTATAAGAGAACTAATGTGCAGAACTTCATAAACGGTGTAAATCACAGTTGTTACCTTATTATATAACTAAGTATAGATTAAAAAGAGAGAAGAAATATATATAGAGAAGATGTATGTTTACTACATGTGTGTATCCATACTTAGTTTTATCAGTTTATCATGCGCAAAACCAAGTAAGTAATGTTGATTTATTGATTTATTTGTTGTTATTAAAGCTCCTGTTCTACCTCCTTCCAGTGGGCACACAATGCCAAAATGGCTTCGAAACAACCTAAACACCATACACTATTTTATTTGATTGATTTATGGAAGTTATTTCCATAAGCAATATTGGTTATTCAGACAAATTTTGCATGCCTGTACTTCATTCACTTTCTTTTCCTATTATCAATTTAGTTTATACCCTCCCTGCAAACACTCTGACATAATGAACATCGAAAAGACGTCGTTTTGGCGTGTAGAAGTGAAAATGACGTTTTTTCGGCGTTGATTAGGCGTCGAGTGCGCAGTGGGTATGATCTTCGAAAGCATGATAAGATACCACTTTTAACGGATTTATAAAAAATTGATATTGGGGGAATGGGAAAAGTATGTATATTTGTCCAGAAATTATTGCCAGAGACTGTATACGCAATGGTCACGTGAAGTTTTTCATCGTAAGAAACACATTGCTTTGACGTCAAAACGTCAAAACGCCTTTTTTACGTTAAAAAAACGACACGTGCTGACAGTGTCTAGTTGGTATAACTTGTATTGTTTACAATATATCGGACACATACACCCTCCTACACTCTATATTTCGCATAAAATTTGCATTTAGTTTTATTCTGTCTACTTATATGATAAGTTAAGATAAGATAAGATATTTTTAGTTATCAACAGCAGTTACAATAGTAAAAAGAAGAATAATGGCAACGGAAACCAAATTATAATAAATACTGCTATTGAAGGGAGACCATACCTAATAGCATGAAGCTAAGGCAAAGGGTATTGCCACCCTTGGACGATTACATTATACGATACGGGACGCACAAAACAACACAAATATAGTGGGTCAAAAAATAAACAAACCACGTGAGAAACATTGGTCAAATCTGACAATTCAAAGAGGATTAGCAAGAGGAAACAAAATACTTTTTTAGATCACTTCTAAGATTAAAGTAATCTATGGAAACAAATTTTCTATTCATTGATGACTGTATCTTATTCCAGGAATTAATGGCAGTAAATCTAATTGAATTTTTACCAAAACAAACAGTATTGACGGTAGGGAGCAGATAATATAGCAGATAATAAGTTCTGATTAGACCTGAAATAGCAAAGACTTTCTTTATTCATGTTGAAAATCCTCCCATAGAAACTTATTTTAGTGATCTATCCCTTCTTATAGATAGCAACAATCGTCATAACGCAACCTCGTTCCCAGGGCTTCTTGCCTTTTCGAACACGGAAGAGCGGCTCTTCCGTGTTCGAAAAGGCAAGAAGCCCTGGGAACGAGGTTGGTCATAACGTTTCTTATAAAGTAATTAATTTCAGACGGATCAACTCTAGGGAGGCAGGAAGCCCGTGCTTTTGCTCCTTTACTTTACTTTTTTCTATAAGTAGCTTTTATTAATCGCTATTAATAAGGGCAAGTAGGTAGAAAGAAAGGAGTGAGATGAACGCAACACTTAAATTTCCAGGCCGTATCAACTACTGCTGAATAAATGTTTTTGCTGACTTTAAATAATTTGTTTGTTTTTGTTTTAACATTGTTTGAAACATTAACTCCTTCCTAATTTCTGGTTTGTATTACACTAGGTACCCAGTAGGCAAAAACTTGTTCAAAGTCGACAATAAAGACATCAAAACAACATTGTAAATGTTGTTCTAGCGTCGTAACTGCGGACTATGAACATGTTTTTGTCGACTAGGTATTTGATGCTCTAACATGTTTGTTCATGAGATTGTGGTTTTTCAAACTCTTGAATCTATAAAAATGATAGCTAGAATTAGATCCCGTAATTAGTAATCATATAATATAACGACGTATGGCGATTATCGATCAGTAATTGTTTTCTTGTCCAAACGCCATCTTTTCGACGATATAACGACCTTGTGATCAGCGACCATTGATCAGTTTCTTGAAAATGAATAAACCAATTAAATGCATATATGATGTCAAAAAAAACAAAACAACAGCAATGAAAAACAACAAATAAATAAATAAATGCATAAAAATGGCGTGACGTCGATTTCTACCAATGGAATGTCTTCTTTTAGCTTTCGTCGAGAATATTTTGCCTCGTGGAAATCGCCCTTAAAATTAACAAAAATTAAATTGCACAGAAGGCGCAGCAGTGGGCAAAAACATGTTCAAAGTCCGCAGTAAAGACGCTAAAAAAACGTCGAACGACGTTGTTCCAGCGTCTTTACTGCGAACTTTGAACAAGTTTTTGCTCACTGGATAGTTGTAGACCAACAAAACCAATCCATCACACTGTAATTATGACTCAGCAATCTTCTATGCTGATATTTGAGAGCACATCTAAAGGACATGGTGGATAATACGTACTCATTTGATTTCAGTATTTCATGGTTCAAGACTTAGAATAGCTACATAAGGATAATCTCTATATAAATGGATTAGATACTCTAGATGATAGAATATGACATATTGAATTGTCACATTGCGTGGAATTACAAATTTCTTGCAATATATTCAACCAAATAGGTTTTTCCAATAAATAGAAATGAAATACTTCAGGTTTTGACAAATGACCCTGCCGGCAAGCGACGTATATTCAACGTCGAAAAGACGTCGGTTTAGCGTAAAACTACGTCTATCCGACGTTGATTAGATGTAGCGTGATTACTAAAAACTTTATGACTTCCAGCACACAATGTATAAAATCTGTCCGTTATATTTTAATACCGTTATATTGTTGCTTAGCAACATCAGTAAGCATGTTCGACTTAAAAGTAATAAATCATATCTGAATATTGTAAAAACAAAAAAACTTTTTAACCTCTCGACTTTGTGATATGATTTTGAAATTATAACGGTCTAATATTGAATGAAGTTGAAAGATATGCATAAGATATGTATTATATGTTGTCTCATGCAACCTCGATACCAGTACTAAGAGAAAAAACACTTAGACTGTGGTTGTTCTAATGATATCGTATTTGTTTGTCATGACATGTAACAATTTTGCCACCACAAACTGGTTGTCTTACAATATAAAGCCATTCCCCATTGGTTGAAACCGACGTCACCTAATCGGTGACGTCGCTTTCAACCAATGTAATGGCTTCATTTGGAATTCGTGAGAACGAATTCACCTATTAGAAATACGCCTTTAATTGGTAGTAACTTAATAATAATGTGACAAACAATTAACCCTTCATTAGTATGGTGTGGAGCCCCTGAACTTTTAAATTTTGCTGTGAAAGTAACATAACAAAAATTATCATTCAGGAGGTTTTTTTCTTGCATACTTTAAAAATCTGCATCATACTTTGTGACTTTTTGCCCCCTGAATCTTCTAATACATTCCCGTAAATTAACAAATTTCCGGAGGTACCCCACCATACTAACAAAGGGTTAACCGTACTTATTGGTGAACAGAGTACGCTCTACTACATTAATCTCTAGAGATTAAAATCTAAACTACAATTATCTTGCTGATTTTTTAACAATAAGGACTTTGTCCCGGCTAGCCGATGTGAAATTTTTATCGGGAGGTTTTTATCTTATAAATATATGATAACATTTATTTCGGCTAACCGGGACGGGATAAAAATAAATACATCATATGCATTGTTCTTTGAAACAATGAGAACAACATTAAAAAACATCTCAACAAGACGGGACACCCTAATTACATATAATATATTCATCCCATGCCGGGCAACCGCCGTGTGCAAAACGGGACCCCGCTTAGCCAGGACGGGACATTTTTTTAATTTTCTTATATAATCGTGGGACATTTTTAATAAGAAGACATGCGAGCAATCGGAATCTCGGCAAAATGTCCGTCTCAGCTAGCCGGCACAAAAACGCTCATATAGCTAATCAGGCGTCAGAGTTTTATTGTTAAAGTATTTAATACTATCGGCTAATCTTTATCATGTCGGGAAGTGATGTATTTCTTATATGGTGAAGGCGTGACAACCAAAAAACCGATCTATTTACCCAACCTCGTTCCCAGGGCTTCTTTCCGCTTTTCTCGTCAAAAAGCGGAAAGAAGCCCTGGGAACGAGGTTGCTATTTACCCATCTTTTAACATCGAGAAACCAAAAATATTCACAATGTGTCAAAAGGTATAAGAATACATGACGTCATAAACCATATCAAATAATATGATTTTCTTGGTTGTTTTGACGTCATACATTCCAAAAATATTGTCTCGTTTTGATTATCATATTAATTACCTTTTTACGACATCGGCTCAACGACGTCAAAACAATGCGCTGACGTCGTTTTAACGTTGTTTTAATTTTGATTCGACGCTATGCGGCGACTGAGTATTTTTCTTTCGGCTTAGAAGTCGTGGAATGCGTTCGCATATAGGTTGATTTCCTTTAGGTAAAATATTCGCTGCGAAAGAAAATAGAAATTATTTCCATTGCTAGAAATTGACTTCATGTGATGGTGACATCAAATCACTACCAATGGAATGTCTTTATTGGCTAATCAATCTTAAAGGGTTGAAATAACTGTCGGTAATCACTGTGGAGGAGAGATTTTTGTAGAATATTTTCAACTATATTGGCTGAAATTGTGCTGCAAATTCTCTCCTCCAAAGTGATACCGGCAGTTATCTCAACCCCTGCAACAGGTCAGTAGTTTGGCATTTGATCGCGACTTTATTAAGAAAGGTTTAATTAAACATAATGTTTACATGTGTTATTATACAATTCATTGCAGATTGAGCAAGAATATCTAAAGGACAGTGTGTGGTCTGTATTATATATATAATACTTCCTGAGAAGATTTACCTATTTCCATTGTTGTCAGATTTGTAAACTGCCTATACTTTATAAAACTGATTGCATAATCAAGATGCTGTATTGCATTTTAATTGAACTTGATGTTGTATTACGAGTTAAACGACCGGAAATCCTCTATATGGGCTATCCCAGTAGGCACCTGAGTTCAAATTAACGTCTAAAAGACGTCGTTTTGACGTCTAAACGTCAAAACGACATCTTTTAGACGTTGATTAGATGTCGAGTGTCTGCAGGGATGTATTTCCATATATTAACTGTATACTTCCCAATGGGCACGTTACGTGTTTTTAACGTAAACAAGACGTTTGGTGTGTTTGACGTAGACGTTGTCTTTTTTCGTTAAAAAACGTTATGTACCGGCAAAGTTAGGACACGAATTGCGTGTATTTATACACTAAGAACAACTATTTTTTCCCAAAGCTATTTTTAGAAGAAAAGGGTTATATCTTCCATTTGATCCCTTGGTATTGAATATACTAATCAGGGTTTGGTTGAACATAAGACACAACGTCGGAATTACGACGGGACAACGTTTGACGTTGTTTTGATGTTGTTACAACCTTGTTACGACCTTGTGTGTCAGCAGGGAATACCCTTCCTCATATTCATCGGACTTTATACAACATTATTAAGACGCTGGTTGGACTTCAGAAGCCGGAAGAATGATGGCGTCAAAACGGCGTCTTTTTTATGTTGACAACGCGTGCTCATTGAATTATACTCGTAGTAAAATATATTTATTTTGAATTATGAATGAACATAACGTTTTTAAATTCCACGTGTTATATAAAACAAATCATTGATAAAAATCTTAAGGACAGTATGTTGTCTGAGTAAGAAATTTAATCCTTCCTGAGGAAAAATAGCTATTGTCATTTTTTTTAAAAAGGACTTCATTAAAGTAAAGACTTTACTGCAGACTTTGAACAAGTTTTTGTTCACTGGGTAATGTTGCAAGTAACGTATACAAACTGAGTACTGCCATTATTCCAGTGCAAAAAAACTTGTTCAAAGTCTTTAAGTTTTTACCTACTGGGAGGTAGTCTTTCACGCTGAGATGTGGGTTGGTTATATTAAATCGTAAAAGAAATTCCGTATAACTTCTGATCTACTTATCGTATTAGACCCAAAATTGGTGACTTTTCACACAACCTCGTTCCCAGAGCTTCTTCTCTCTTGACGTTTAATAGCGTCAAGAGAGAAGAAGCCGTGGGAACGAGGTTGCTTTTCACATTATTGTATTTGAAAACATTTGACCAAAAAACATTCCAAAAAAATTATAAAAATTAACAACAGCAAAAAAAAAACGTACAGTAACTTTTGTTTATATAACCCCCTGAATATGTGAAAAAGGGAAAAAAAAACGTTTGCTAAAAACACTGTAGTGACGGTTAAAACTTTCTATAATAGAATATCATGTCACGTGGTAAGCTTGTTCAAAGTCTGTTGTAAAAACGCTAGAACAACGTCAAACAACGTTGTTTTGCTGAGGATTTTGAACACGTTTTTGCTTACTGGGTTCGTCACAAAAATAAAAAAAACAGTTTGATATACTATCTATTTTCTTTCTTTGTAGCTCTTGTTGAAGGTGATATTGTGTTAGATAAAAAATTAGAAACTATACGAAGCGATCATCCAGATGGTCGATCTAAAAGAAGTTTATTTATAAAAAAGAAAAAAAACCATGAACATAAATGGAAAGATGGATTCGTTCCGTATATTATATCTACAGATTTAAGTGAGTAGCTTGTCCAGTACCTATTGGATCTTAACTTAATCGTATAATCGTCTCGACGTCAAAAAAGACGTCTTTTCGACGTCAAAAAAGACGTCTTTTTGACGTCAAAAAAGACGTCTTTTCGACATCAAAAAAGACGTCTTTTCGACATCGATAAGACGTCGCGTGCCGGCAGGGATTCCTTTATCGCTTATTTCTATTAAGCAAAAAAATCTCAAAATAAACCCACAGATGACATAGAAACAAGATTTGTGACGTTAATTTCTACTACCCAAATGTTTTCTGTTGGATTACATACCGATTACTCTCGAAAAGATCTCGTTTTTATTCTTTCAGCATTAGTAAGCATCATCTAAACCAGCGTTTAATATTACCATTTATATTTAACAGGTGCAACAGCAAGGAAAGCGATTAAAAATGCAATTTATGAAATCGAGAAATATACGTGTATACAATTCAGTCCATGGAACAATGAACACAATCTAATTGAATTCATCAAAGATGAAGGGTGAGAATCATGCTTATCTACTTTATTTAACTCTTTGCTGGTGAACACCCGTCTTTGCAAAACCTTTAACAGTCATTCTTTTGTTATTTTTCATATTTTTAGGGGTATTGACATAAAGAATTCGTGATCTCTCTGAGTTTTGAGTTCATAACCCCCTTAAAAATTTATATTATAGCAAATTTTTTATGGCAAGAATTAGAATACCAAGGGGGTTATGACCTTATGAGTTCATTTCTCCGTTTATATTTGTTTTATATAGTCCATATTCACCATTGTTCATAGAACAACATTTCCAACGGACTTTGAACAAGTTTTTGCCTACTGAGCAGTTGTTTTACGTAATACTTTGTATAGTCGTGACCCTGCCGGCACAGGGCGTGGTAACAACGTCAAAACGACGTCATAGCGTCTTTTTGACGTTGTTACGACGTCGTGTGCCAACTGGGGAAGTTTATATTTCTTATTTTATCTCATTTTCCGCAATTCAACAACATTTTGAAATTGATTAAACTCTTTTAAGACGGTCACCCCGTATTTACAATATTTTAACAATCATTCTTTTATTCATTTTTAGGGGGTAATAATAACAAAAATTGTTAATTTTCTTCTCCTGATTCTTGTTTTAAAGGAGAATTTGTATGACAAAATTTCATGATCTCACAAAAGAATCAATTCAACCATAGATTCCACCTAACCCAGCTGGCAAAAACCTGTTCAGAGGCAGCAGTAAAGACACTAGAAGACGTTGTTTTAGCGTTTTTACTAAGGACTTTGAACAAGTTTTTTCTCACTGGAAAACCTCCCCCTCCTTACCGGCATCAAGAAAACATTACTTCAATGAAATATATTATTTTCTTTAGTTGTTATTCAAGTATCGGTCGTCAAAATGGACGTCAGGCGATATCAATTGGTATTGGATGTGAGTTTAAGAATACAGTTATCCATGAATTACTTCATTCACTTGGTATGTTTCACGAACAGACACGACTTGATAGAGATCTATATGTTCAAGTGTTGTGGTGGAACGTAATCAATGGTAGGGACTTAAATATAGAATTTACAGAGAACCCTATAGACATGTGACGTTATTTTCGACGTAAAAAAAACGTTGTTTTGACATCAAAAACGTCGAAAAAATGTTACGTGCCGGTAGGGACGTGTAGTGAGTAAACGACCTTGCACTGGATTGATTTCTTTGTAGCTACCTTTGTAATTAGCTGACATAACTAGGGATTCTTGACTTTTTTGAAATGTGGAAAGCGCTTTCCGTTTTTCAAAAAAGTCAAGAGGCCCTGGGTACGAGGTTGCTTTGTTCCTTTTCCGTAATCAAAATGAAAAATCTAAAATCTTCGAGAGTTTGTTGATGTGATTAATCTAAATTATAGGTGCTGAAAAGAACTTTGACACATATGACCATGGGATAATAGATTCTTTAAATTTTCCGTATGATTTTCAATCAGCAACACATTATTTTAAAAAAGATTTTACGAAGAATGGTTATAATACATTAGAATCAGTAGATAAACCATCTAGAACGCTTGGTAATAGAAGAGGAATGAGTAAAATTGATGTGAAAAAGATCTATCAATATTATATGTGTTATAAAAAGAAAAATAGAGCAAAAAAAGGTAAATATTATCTATCGGTACATATAACGTCAGAGCAACGTCAAGACGACGTCAAGACGTTGCTATGACGTGTGTTTAAATCTGAGCATCTATCTCAGGCGAGTTTATAATATATTTCATTTCGTTTATTGAAGTGATAATTTCAGGATTTCATAAGAACGTTAAAACGTTCACTCGCCAACTACAAATATACTCGTTTGTTCAGAGTCCATATACCGTAACCATAGGAACTTGCATATCTTCCGAACATACTAAATGGAAGTGGTATGAGCTCAATTGAACCACTTACAGAAATTATGAATTATTTAAAGATGCACAAAATAAAACATTCCTTCAAAAAAATAATTAATTTTGGAATATTTCTGGCAGTGAATTCCAGCTTAGCCATGAGATACGACATGAGATCATCTTCATTAAAATCTGTAGAGAAGATCGCTGGGTCAACGATCTTGAACTGATTGGTTTATATGTACCGAAGAAACCAATCAATTGCAAGCTCGTTGACCTAACTCTCTCCATTGTATATTTCTTTACAGTAACTAAAATATAATAGTTACTTTTAATCTCTTCCCAGTGGACAAAAACTTGTTCAAAATCCGCAGTAAAAATGCTAGAACAACGTCGTTGGACGTTGTTCTAGCATATTTACGGCGAACTTTGAACAGGTTTTTCCCACTGGGTTAGCTACTCATATATTTACTATTATCTTTAGAAGCTTGCAAAGACAAAATGTTTTGGTGTCCCAGTTACACAAGACATTGCAATACAAAATGGTTTGCTGAAAGTTATTGTCAGAAATCTTGTGGTACTTGTGTATCGTAGATTCTGTTAACAACAAAAAAATGAGCAAATGTTTTTTGAATGGACGAGATATTATATGTACCACATCTTGGTTGAAATGAAGCGTCTTGAAATAAAAGCTCTCAAAAATTCAAGGTTCTAAGAGATTAAAGAATTTGAATGTATAATACTAGATTTGATTGAAAGGTAGAGATCCTACGTATCACAGGAGTAAAGCATCCAAGAGAGACCAATTGATTAAATAATTTGACCGTATAATTTCGATTGAAGCAAAGCGTTTCTAAACGAATACCGTTCATTGTCGATAGGAGACCAACGGATTAAAGAAACCGACTGTAAAAGCTACCGTGTTAAAACTATAGTAGTGTGGAAACCCGTGGTTTACAAATTGTAATGCAATCAGACCAGATACTAACTAAACAATGGCGAATATGCTGCATTACAGACAGATTGCAAAAATATAAAGAAAAAATACTCCAAGAAGTGAGCAACAATAATGTATACTCCTCAAGTAACTAACTTTAACCCTTCGTTAGTATGGTGGGGAACCCCCGGAAATTTGTTAATTCATGGGAAGGTATTAGAAGATTCAGGGGGGCAAAAATTCACAAAGGTATGATGCAGATTTTTAAAATATGTAAGAAAATAACCCCCTAAATAATAATTTTTGTTATGTTACTTTCACAGCAAAATTTAAAACTTCAGGGGTTTCACACCATACTAATGAAGGGTTAAAAGTCATACGATCAATACAGCAACTTACAGTACAAACATAATGCTACCTTGGAGTGATATCAAACGAATTACAGAATCACAAATTATCATCGGACCTGAGTTGGGAAGACTATCGATTAGGATTACATATTTATCCGGAAATCATCACGCGAAAACGGTACTAGTGAAAATGAATGTGAATATACTTCGCTACTATGGAAACGCATTAACAATAAAACCAAAGACAATAAAAAACCGATAACATTTTCACAGTTGCTTTGAAGAAATAGAAGAAACTTCAGACTCTACGGTTGGCTGGTCAAAGTAGAACTTGTTTCAATGCAACAACTCCATTTTTATTTATTGCAACAAATTCTACTTTGAGTAGCCAACAACGCGTTTTGATGTATCTGTATCTATTCTGAGCTATGTGGTAATAATAACAATTAATATTATATCAAAATCTTTCAGACCCCCCCCCCCCCCTCCCTCCGAGGTAAGTCGGGTTAAAAAGGGTATCTTAATTTTATACCCAGCCGGCAAAAACCTGTTCAAAGTCAGCAAAATAACGTTAGAGCAACGTTCACCAATGATAAGGAAACTTGTATTTTGTTCAACAATTTCCCCATATAAAACCCATACCTACCCGTAAATATCCAACTAACGAGAATAAATCTCCCAATTGCTCAATACTATTTGGCCTTGGTATAGGGGCATTTAATGGCATTGGCATTTAATTCCGAGCAAGCTCGATCCAGTATACGTAATAGTAAAAAGGCAGGGGGAAGGATTTTTGCCGTTTTTACGGCGTTGCTATTGAATGAAATGGATTGAAAGTTTCCGATTTTTCCTAACTTCCCGGTGGGCAAAAACTTGTTTAAAGTCCGCGATAAAGACGCTACAAAAACGTTTAAAACGTTGTTCTATTGTCTTTATAGCGGACTTTGAACATGCTTTTGCCCCTTGGGTACTGATTGGTTAAGAAAAATCATACAATAATTTTATCAATTCGCATTAGTGTTGCTATGGTAACTAAGTTATAATTGACAGGTGGTAACATTTTTGTTTCATGATTTTTCCCCCTTTTTCCATACCAAAAGAAATAGTTGCAAAACACCAGAAAAATATGTTATACACAAGTCTAACAGTATCTGAAAACATGCTTTGAATTATTGCTTAAAAATTTTGAAACAAAAGCAATAAAAATGTCATACCACCATGTGTTATTGATGACCGAGAGGAAACTAATAATGTCTGCTAAAGATCTCAGAAGTTCTACCAAAATGTTCCTTTGGAAATGGATTACTATTGTGCCTGGTTTGAGGCTTGTAGCACATTCTCAATAAAAATAATCCACCCCATACTTACAAATTTCAAAAACACTTTAGATTAAATCAAGTTAATTGTATCTATCAAGGGACGTTCTCACCAAAAATACTGTTGACAAAAAATAAGTTTTAT
>JAULBZ010003386.1:0-16533 GCA_032360805.1 Neoturris breviconis
ATAAAATGTGTAACTTATTTATCGGATTTGCTTTTCAAAAATCGAATGTAAACAAACACGGGAGAGTGCTCCTTTAAGGAAATTTGTGAAATCAAACAAAATCCAAATTCGCCAAAATTTGTATACGACAAATGTTTTTGTTTGTCCTTCGCGAAAATCTTTACGCACGAAATTAAACACTCGCGAACAAATTAATGCGCCTAAGGTATCTCAAAAATTATAGGACTAACTTGTCGAAAAATGGATTAGATGATCGGATATAATGAATATCACAATCGCAATTTCGCAAATATAGTAAATGCAAAATATGTTCCGATTCTGCCAATTCTGGTACTAAGACTACAGTCCGTCTTAGTAAAGCGAGCGCACCCTCTAACACTGTTCGTTTTAATAAGCGAGGGAATACGGTATGTACTATTGTATCTAGTTTCAGACTTTGTTCGTCAGTACAGAAATAATAACTGAATTTACAGAGGATGGTACAGAAATAATAACTGAATTTACAGAGGATGGAGAACAACAACAAAAAATAAATTCGGTTTGATTTTATCAAGGAAGTTTAAATTGATTTTATGGAACATAATATTTATAACTTCTACAAATTTTATATTATCTACCAAACTATTACACAACCTGCATACAGTGTTCGAAATAAGAATAAATAATCACTGCGGAGGTGTGATTCTTAAGCATAGCTTCAGGTTACAAAGCTCAGAAATTCTTCCCCCCACAGTGATTATTTATTCTTCTTACGACCACTGTGCATATCATTCAGTTTGAAGGAAGTGAATGATTTCATGTAACCAGGCTAGTTATAGACGAGATAACAAGCTAACCACACAACAATACATAACCTAGTGGACACACGACGTTGGATCATCGTTAAAACGATGTTCGATGCGACTTCGTTTTGACGTTGATCCAACGTCGTGCGTCTGCAGAGAATGGTCATATAAAACTTAAAAAACTTTGATGCGAAGGAGAACACTGAGTCAACGATCTTGTAATTGGTTGGTTTTTTGATAAGGAATCAATCATTTGACAACTCGTTAACACAACACCCTCCTGAGCACCGTTTCTTTTTAGGTTCTTCCTGGAACATTTACTTAGCAAATAAACACATGTGAAGCTTTGTCAAAAGAATCACCTAAAATATGTATTGTACACAATATGGTAAAACCACAATATAACTTTCCATTTCTACTATACACAACCTCGAACCCAATCCTCTCTATATATCACAACCAACATCCCTTATAACTGGTTAATAACGATTGGAATAGAGGTTGGGATTTCTTCTAATCACATTCTATAAAACTATATAAATACTCACCTCCCAACGTTTATAAATTCTTAAAATTATGTAAAAATGTTTTTTAAGTGTTTATACTTGTGCAGATGCTTAAACATGCTTCCCAGTAGACAAAAAACTTGTTCAAAATCCGCAATAAAGACGTCTTCAATGTTGTTCTAGTGTCTTCACTGCGGACTCTGGACAGGTTTTTGCCCACTGGGTTTTTAATAGGTTAAAATTTAAATTGGCAGTTGGTGTTTACAGTGCTTAAAATAAGAGCAAATAATTACTGTGGAGGATGGATTTTCATTATAACTTCAGGCTGTTAAGTCTGAAGCAATACTCAAAAATCACTCCTCCATAGTGGTTATTTGCCCTTATTTTAAGCAATGGGTTTAAAAAACGCACTCGTTGCGTCCATAGTAACTACGGAGAATAGTACTGAGTGAAATCTATTTGCGATATGACTCTTCTTCGCGGATACCTGAACTTTCCTTGTTTCTTTATAGTTCATCTCTGTAATTTCCCGAATAATCTCTCCAGTGCAATAATGTATATCGACTATCTGATGGTGCTAACCGATTAAATACCGTCTCAGGTGGAGAATTACCTGAACCTGAACCAGATTCTGATTTCTTCTCCGGATCTTCTCCTTGTTGATCTTCTTTATCATTTTTATCCTCATCATCTCCTGAATTGTTTTTAATATCGGTTCCTTCATCCTTCTAAATTATGAGTTTTTAAATTTTAAGTTTATAATTTAGCAAATTACTTGCACCTAATTAATCGTTAATTGCATGCATTACTACATGACGGACGATCTTAAGATTTATATGCAATTTATAGATGATAATCTTTAAATTCATTTGTGTCTACTGAAGAAGCCATTTAATTAAAGTTGGGAAGTGGGAAAAACTTGTTCAAAGTCCACAGTGAAAACGCTAGAACAAATATTTACTGCGGACTTTGAACAAGTTTGTGCCCACTGTGTAGTACCCTTTTCCATGTTATTTTAGACGAATTTAGTAATAATAATCACAGCGGAGGATGGATTTATAAGCATAGCTTCAGGCTCAAGATTATTCACAGTGATTATATGCAACTTTTAACACATACCCAGTGGGCAAAAACTTGTTCAAAGTCCGCAGTAAAGACTCTAGAATAACGTTGAAGACGGTATTCCAGCATCTTTAACTGTGGATTTGAACAAGTTTTTGTCCACTGGGTACCAAACATCCTTACAAATTATGCTGAATATTATCAGCAGCCGTACATTTAAATTTAAGACTATTTTAGTTTACACATTTTAGTCCTATGAACAATCGCTATAATTTGGTTAACAGAGAGGAAAGTACAGATTGTCTACAACATCTCTAGAAAAATAAATAAGTGCAAATTCGAAAGTTTGAAGAAAAGCTTCTTCTGCAAACTACATAAATATAAAATTTCCCCTGGTTACTAATGAGTATCCCCCCTTGGTTATTGTAAATTTGGTTTGGTTTTCTTCAATCAGTAACCGTTCGACCAAAGAGTATCATCAGTGGTAAACAATGTGTGAGAGAGATTTTTAAGCATAGCTTCAGGTTATAAAGCCTGAAGCTATGCCCAAAAAACCCTGTTCCACAGGGATTATTTGAAAACGTTGTTCTAGTGTCCTTACTGCGGGCAGTTTTTGTCCACATTTCAGAAAATGACACATGGGGAGAACACTGGAAAGGGGCTAGACTTTGACTTGGGGACTAAACATGCCTACAATAAAAACAATACATTTCTTGACTTCCGACTATCAGAATAAGTAAAGATTTTTCAACATAAAAAAATAAGAAAAGAAAAAAAGGGGAAGGCTCTTGGAAAAATAAATTGTATTTTTTAATAAAAAAAAAAACAGAAAAAGGAAAATTCAGTAGATGACCTGTGGAGGAGTGTTTTTTGAGTATAGTGTTCAGCTTAAAAGCTTGCAAATACCATATGATAGTAGATAAATTATTGTTAAATATCAGTGTATGTTATAGTTGTTGCCGTCATTGTTTTCTGTTGTTGCATTTTATAGCAATCTTTTTAAGAACGGTATAAAAATAGTTTGAGAACAGTTTAGTAACTTTACCAGCAAGAATTTGTAACGGCTAAAATTTCTAGCAATATGGTAAAAATATCTCTAAAATATATAATAAAAAACTGGATGGCCTATCCGTATTGGATGTTTATTTTTTGTACTCATTCTTTGAAAATGTTAAAAGATTGAACGATCAAATCCACCTCGCATAGTACAGGTAGTAAAATTTTAATGTATTTTATATTTTATAAATCTGTTCGTTGGTCTTCTCCTTGGTAGTCCCTCCAACTCAATAACGAATAGCGATTCTCTGATGGCGCTAAGCGTTTAAAAATCGTCTCAGGTGGAGATTCAGTAGTATCATCTGGAACACCTCCTTGTTGTCCGTCGTCACCAGTCTACATTAATAATTTCATACTATCAAATTAACATCAAAAGTACTCAGAACACCAATCGAAAGAAGAGCAAATAATCACTGTGGAGAAGTGATTTTGAGCATAGCTTGAGGATATAAAGCCAGAAGCTATGGTAAGAAATTCTTTCTCCACGGTGATTACCACGGTCAGAATAAATCATTTTTAACATAAAGGGCAAGTCTAAGAAAATCGATTGGTTACGATCTTCGGATCGGATTCCAGTGTTTGAAATAAGAACAAATAATAACTGTGGAAGAGGGATTTTTGAGCAAAATCACTCCTCCACAGTAAGAAACTTACCTTCACTAGGGTAGCAATATTTCAGTGCATTAACTAGACTGGTGATAATAACTGGCGGCCAACACTGTAGAGGAGTGATTTTTACAACAATTCTTACAAAGGCTGCAGCAATGCTAAAAAATCTCTCCTCTGCAGTGATTATTTACTCTTATTTCAAACACTGCTTTTGAACTCTGCTTCCCAAAATAACTGAACCTACCGCTGGTGGGTCTGTAGCTATAGGATCTGGTTGAATCTGTCCTTGTGGTTGTCCACCATGATTGTGTCCTTGAGCTTGTTCACCGCCATCAGCTGGTGGGTTATGGAAATCTTGATGTAATTTTCCAGAGTGAAGATTAGTAATAAACTCTTTTAGTTTTCCAGGGACACTGTAAAAAAAGTACGACTATAGTCATTGAAATAAGCACGAATAATCGTTGTAATGGGGTACTTTTTAAGCATTTATTCAGGCTAGAAAGCCTGAAACAATGCTCAACACCCCTCTTCCACAGTGATTATTAGTTCTTATTTCAAGCAGACGATATTAAGATCTGATTCTATCTACTAGCCTAACTATAACAGCTGGACATCACCTGTCCAGGTGTATTTTTTGAATATACTTGTTAACTTCTGGATACGTAACTCAAAACACTCCTGCACATGTGCGTAATTTACCCTTTTTCTACGTAATTGAAATTAAAGTTTGATGGAAAAATTAAACTTGATTTCCATTATACGGAAAATTACAAGCAAAAGCTAAAAGAAAACATTATATTGGAACAAATTGACGCCCCAGGCCAAACTTCAATATAACTGCCGGACATCACCTGTGGAAGAGTGTTTTTTGAGTTTGAGTATAGTGTGAACACTATACTCAAAAACACTCCTACACAGGTGATATCCGGCAGTTATATTCAGGCTTGGCCTATAAGAACAAATAATCATCATGAAGGAGCGTTTTTTGAGTCAGGCCTTATTGAAACTGTGCTCAAAAATCCCCTTCGCAGTGATTATTTATACACTCTTTAATATTTTATAGGTGCTGCATCTATTAGTTTCACTGTCACTTATATTGAATCAGGGGTTAAATAACTGGCGGTTATCATTGTGAAGGAGAGATTTTTCGGAATATTTTCAGGCAAATTGGCCGGAAATATCCCGAAAAATCCCTCCTCCACAATGATGACCAGAAGTCACAAGAAAATAGGAAGACACTCACTCTACATCATCAAATTTCTTGAATAGGTACATATGACGGAAACTGTCAATACAGATCAAAGGTAAATCCTAGAATAAAATAATTTATAGTTCTTTTCTGGCCAAAGAAATATAGATAGTCCAGAAGTGGTCAAAATAAGAGCAAATAATCACTGTGGAGGAGGGATTTTTGAACATAGCTTTAGGCTATAATGCCTGAAGCTATACTCAAAAATCCCTCCTCCACAGTGATTATTTACTCTTATTTCGACTACTGTAGTAGTTAGTGAAAAAACATCAAACTGAAAATAACTATTGAACATTCCTAGTATAGTTTTCAGTTAAAGTCAGCGTTCAAAGTAAGAGCATATAATCACTGTGGAGGAGGAATTTTTAGCAATTTATAGCCTGAAGCAATGCTCAAATATTACTCCTACATAGTGATTTTTTGCTCCTATTTTGAACATTGACTGTTTATATAATATTATCAACAATAACTGGAGATGTGCAATATACATACTGCTTACAATAAGAGCAGTTAAAACACTTTGGAGGAGAGAGCATTGTTTATGTGATCAAAATTCACTCCTACACAGTGATTTTTTTTATTATTATTATAAAAACTTGTTCAAAGTCAGCAATAAAGACTAATTATAGCACTGTTGACTCTTCTCCATAGGGATTTTACAATAACTCACATCCATATTCTTTCCCAAATGATGAAGAGGGTGTGAGAACGTTTGTCCATCAGCAGTCAAGAAATTTATACGACCTAAAATCGAACAAAAAACTTCACTATCGACTGACACGGTGGTGAAACCAAAATAAATTTTAAAACTCAGAAATACAGGAAAAGAACATTGGTAAGACCATATAATTAATATATATGATCAACGATAACCATAAAGTTACAAGGCCAGTGGTAAAAATAAGAGTAGATAATCACTGCGGAGGATATATTTTTGAGCATTGCATTAGGGTATAAAGCTTAAAGCTATGCTAAAAAATCTATTCTCCACAGTATTTATTTACTCTTATTTCGACCACTGAACGTCATTTTTTATTTTCGTTTTCTAAATATAACTGCTGGACATCACCTGTGGAGGAGTGTTTTTTGAGTATAATGTTCAGCTTTTAAGCTAAACACTATACTCGAAAAACATTCCTCCACAGGTGATGTCTGTTCTATCAGTTCTAAAAATAGCTGCAAGACATCACCTGTATGTGAGTGTTGTTTAAGTTGAAAATTATACTAAAAACACTCATCCACAGTTTATGTCCAATCGTTATTTTCCGGCTTGTTCAATATAGTAAAAATACATACTTCTCTCATCCATAAGCTCTCTCATGACTCCATTCTTGTATCTTTGAACGCTTGAAACATCGTCACTCTTATGGAATAGTATCAAGAATGGCAACCCTTCTTCGGTCAATTCTTCACCATTCTCAAATGTTATTTCACGTACTAACGGGTTTGCTTTATCGTTAGCCCATTGTTTTAGTAATTCATGGTTACCCATGTCTGAAGAATAACTAGCCTCACTGTCACCAGATTTCTAAATAAAAACCAATCTTTTAATCTATCCATTTTCACTAGTGGTCGAAATAAAAGCAAATAATCACTGTGGAGGAGTGATTTTTGAGCATATCCTCAGGCGACAAAGTTTGTTCTTAATTCGAACGTTGTTAACATCAGAATTTAGACACCAGAAGCAAATTCAATTTCACATGAATTATTATTTTTAAAACCACATTAAATCTATATTTGAGATGATTTATATTTTTCAGTGGGTGCATATACAAAGAAGAGTGTTATGGCAATAAATTTGTATAATTGATTGGTTTCTTTTGTGCAAAGTAACCAATGAAGAATGTTGGATTCAGCAGTGCTTGAAATAAGAGCAAATAATCACTAAGGGAAGATTTATGAGTATAGCTTTCAAGTCTGAAACTATGCTCTAATCCATTCCTCTGCAGTGATATTTACTCATATTTCGCACATTATTCAGTACTCTATAGACATGACATACCTTATCCCATCTATTGTTCACTCCCCTCATATTTTAATGCTATTTTTAAGCATCCATTTTTGGCTCATGTAGACATTAAATATGTGAATATGAACGAGCGCAAAGATTAAAAACGTTTGTTTACTAACCTTTTTTGGTTTGAATACAATATTATCACCAACAGCTCTTTCCTTTGCAGATGCATCCCTGGATGTATGAAAGAAAATTATATTATATTTACTCAAATAATACGAATAGGGGTTGAAATTGAAACTGCCTGTCATCACTGTAGAGGAGAGATTTTTCAGAATATTTTCAGTCAAATTGGCTGAAAATATTCTGTAAAATCTCTCGTCTACAGTGATGACAGGCAGCTATTTTAAGCCCTATACATAGACATGAAAACACAGAAAAAAAACATTGACATCTTTTGTATTTTAGGTTGCTAGGCCTGCAAAGTAGATCAGCATAGAGATAGGAGTCAGGCTCATATTTGAAGAGTGGCCCACCTGTTAATTATTAATTAGCCCTCAAACATGCAAAAAGAAGACATTAAGCGAGTGAGCAAGTATCTCCATGAAAATAAGAACAAAAGAGCTTACCCTAGCACAGCAATGAAGTCAGTAGTCTCCCTTAATTCATCAGCAACCTATAACACACAATGATCAGCACTCAAAGTAAGAGCAAACAATCATGGTTCAGGGGTTGTTGATATCACCTGTGGAAGATTGTTTTTTGAGTATTATTTTCCACTTGGAAAACAGGTGATATCTAGCAGTTATATTCAGGCTTGAGTAGTGCTCAAAAAAAGCTCTTATCCACAGTAATTAAATGTTGCTCTTATATGGAGCACTGAATACTAGGGGTTGAAATAACTGCTGGTCATAACTGTGGATGAGAGATTTTTCAGAATATTTTCAGTCAATCAGTTGAAAATATTCTGAAGAATCTATCCTCCACAATGATGACCAGCAGTTATTTCAACACCTGGAATATAATAATTCCTATTTTTAATGTTAGCTATCAGACTAAAGATTTTGTAACAATATTCCATATGTATTTATTAGGGATATTACAGTAGTTACTAAATATATGTGTCTGTAGAATATAACATGTGGAGGAGTGTTTTTGAATATAGTTTCCATTTTTATAAAAATCTATATACTCAAAAAACCCTCCTCCACAGGTCATATCAAATCTTATAAATATTACGGCTTGGCCATTTTTTATTGTTGTCTCAGTACTCTTCTTTATAGAATTTCTTCACATGGAACTGCAACTTTGGTAAAAGAAACCGTCGTAGGGCACTCAAAGATTCTTGGAAGCAATCAAGATGCATCCACTTGATTTTTTTTCGCCGACGGTTGTGATCTAGAACAAAGCTTGATAACTGCTACCGACAGACAAAACTTTCTCCTTTGTGTAAAAAGTGTCTCATAAATAGTGTGCATACAGTTCCTGATGAAAAGTAACCCAACCAAGTACAAATAAGTTATAGACATCAAGCCTCACCTTAGATAAAGTTTGATAGCCAGGACTATTTTTTGAATCGAAATAACCAATCAATGTATTTCTCTTTTCCTATAAATCAAAACAGACACAATGTTAACATATGTAGGTTAGCATTATCATATGTAAAGTATGTATGTGAGTAGCCCAGGTTTACTTGCCTAAAGCAATGCTCAAAAATTAATCTTCCATGGCGATTTTTTGCTCTTATTTTGGTCATTATATTAACATAGGTATGTATGTAGGTGGTGAACTTGATTTTTAAAATCACATAACCAGTCAATTTTAAGGCATTTGTTATAATTTATAGCACCCTTTTATGTTACTTACATCAATTTTGATATCTTCAACTTTTACAACATCAGTAAGACTTGCTTTCATTTGGTTTTTTATAAATGCACTAAATGAATCTACTGAACGCCCTCCTCTATATTCTTTACGAGCTACTTGACCAGATCGGAAGACCTTCAAAGTAGGATATTTACTAATTGAATTATCTAAAGCTATTTGTTGTTCCTTTTCACAATCCACACGTGCAAATTTGACATCCTGAAAACAATAATAGATAATCTCAATTCTATCATGTCAAACATTTGACATTTTGAGCATAGCTCAAGTGAATATATATTCTTTCCAAACAATATACTATCAGTGCTCGAAATAGAATAATCAATCAGCACTGTGGAGGAATGATTATTTGCAACAGGTCATTTAAAATGTTCCCAAAATAATGCGATTTATAAAACAATGACTTTCATAATGGTTTATTAAGAACTTGAAAAGAAAGGAATTTGTCTAAAAGCAGCGATTAAAAGAAGAATAAATAATCATTGTGTCACTCCTCCAAGCCTCAATATAATGGTCGGATATCACCCATGGAGGAGTGTTTTTTTCAGTACAGTTATCAGCTTCAAAGCTGAGACTGCACTAAAAAATACTCATCTACATGTGATGTCTAACCATTATATTTAGGCTTGCTCCTGTGATTATTTGCTCTAGTTTTGACCACTGAAAGAAGATCACAAGCAAAGGCTAGTATCATAACATGTTTATTTTGAACAGTAGCATCATTTAGTTTGCTTGTCATGGAAGTACATTAGCAACAATTTTAAAATCAGTATCAAGTTATGAGCTATAACAATGTGATTAAACATATACATTAGGAATAGATGAAGACACATATTAGCATACATAATCAGTTTTAACATATAAACTACAGAAGGTTGATGAACATGTCACTGAAGTTACAACAGAATAGTATATATTTGTAACAATGCAACACATTATAACCCAGTGGACAAATACTTGTTCAAACATGCTAGAAAAATGTTTTCAACACTGTTTTAGTGTCATTACTGCTGACTTTGAACAGGTGTTTTTGGCCACTGGGAAGATGGTTGGCTAAGTATTATTTTGCAGTAAGAAGACCTTCGAAGGAATTATCTCAACATTTCCCTTCAAAACGTTTTAATAGATTTAATTAAAATAATATTTAACAAAATTACTGATTGTTTCTTTTAATCGTTCCCCCTCTCAAGACCGAATTTTTTACACTCACTATCGTTCTCCTGATAAGGGATAGAGCCCTCAATCTACCTTATTTACCCTGAAACATGGACGAACCACTTTAGAGTGAAACAAGTAGACGGCAGTGCTTCCAGGGACATGGCTCAAAATTTTCCCCCAGGTGGTATTGAACCAGGAACCTCCGGTTCATGAGCACCACTGCTTAACCACTACTGCCTTAATTGGCACAGAAAAGTGATTTGTCAACAAGCTTGCAATGAAATGGGTTTTTCAGTTTGAAGAAACCAATCCATTGTGAGATCGTTGATCGTTGAGTACTTTCTCTTCTTTGTAAATTTTATGTTTGAAATAGTCCCTAATGATTTAATGGCAATATAATTACCACTTCAACCCTTCAAATAATTGACGGACATCACCTGTGGAAGAGTGTTTTCCTTCATACAGATGACATCCAGAAGTTACTCAAAGCTTTCACTTACTGGATACATTTCATGTATTATTTTGGCACTTTCCTCCCAAATAGGTTTTAACATTTGACTAAATCGACACCTGAAAATTGAAGCACAGTTGACAACGTAAACTTTATGTTGTTCGTGTGCATGGTGCATCCAATATAGTAAGTGTCTAACAGTATCCATGAAAAAGAGTATCAAGACAATAATATTGAATTTAATCGAATACTTCCTTTGGAAGAACCCAATCAAATTTAATATTTTGACTCAGTACTCTCCTATGCAGATGCTATTTACTGTTATTTCAAACTCTGCTATATCTACAAATAAGTGCCAATGTGGAAGTGTGTAAACACCATTGCATATTAGAACATTACTCTACATAACATAATGTTTGAAATAAGAGCAAATAAATAACTGTGGAGGAATGACTTTCAAGAATTGCTTCAGGCTAGGAAGTCTGAAGAAATGCTCAAAAATGCTTCCTCCACAGTGATTATTCGCTCTTATTTCGAACACTGATGTAGAAGTACTCTGCTAATTAGACGCAAAGCCACAACGCACAAGTTTTTTTTTAAAACTTGACATGAGTTACGTGCATTTCAGTTTAATAAGCAATGGCATTACATATTTCCATATTTTGTGCAAAAACTTACTGGATATTCTTCATGTATGATATCTGCGGCTTGATGAAATATAGGAGCTAATTGTGCGCTAAACATGCACCTATGAAAAGTGCAAAGAAGTGGATCATAAATGTGTATGTATGTATGTATGTATGATGTATGTATGTGTGTGTGTAATGTATGTGTAAGAACAAAATGCATGTGCATAATATGTACAAACAAAGCACACGGTGCATAAAATAAATATAACAAGAACAACAAAAAATTATAAAATAGGAAAACAAAAATATAGTGTAGTGTAGAGGATTTAATTATGCTTCAGAAACTGTATGCTTCTGTAAGGAAATAATGTATAGCTATTGACTTATCTATAAAATAATGAACGTTTAGTTTATAGGTTTTATAGGTTTGACACCAGGGCTCGAAATAACAGCCGGTCATCACTGTGGAGGAGAGATTTTTCAGAATATATTCAGCCAACTTGGCTGAAAATATTCTGAAAAATCTCTCCTTCACAGTGATGACCGGCTGTCATTTCGAGCCCTGAATTGATATCAACCAACTTTTACTGTTTGAAATAAGAGTAGATAATCACTGTGGAAATACTCAAAAATCACTTCTCCACAGTGATTATTCTCTTCTATTTCAAGCGCCAAATATTAATCACTAGCCATAGTTGAAGAGGTTTGTATCACCCTCCTTTTGTTTTCCCCTACTTTCTAAAAAATTCCTTCCCCCGTTAACACTTTTCAATGGCACTCCACACTCCCTAACCCATATCACACGACATACCCTCTATTCACATGTACCCTAATCTGTTTAACAGTTACCATGTTTATGATACAGTAGAGCAACGAAAGAGAGCTTTCAAATCAGTAACATAAGAAATATTATACACACTTATGGGCCGGTTACACATAGGTGGAGTGAAATATTTTCAGTATACACAAGTAATTCACCCCGAGATGAACTTGATTCGTTTTCACCCCAGGGAGAAAACCAAATTATACTCAAAAATTATTTATTGCATACAAGAGTTTTATCAGTGGTTGAAATTAGAGTACATAATCAATATGGAAGAGAGATTTTTGAGCATAGCCTCAGTCTATGTTTCTTGAAGCTGTGCTCGAAAATCGCTCCACCACAGTGACTATTTTCTCTTTATTTTGACCACAGTACAATAATAATTTTGAGGAGTACACATTTTGTTTTATAAGAAACTCGTTAATAAGAATTAATAAGAAACTTTTGTCTAAGATCGTCAAAAATTTAGAAACTTTTAGTACTACAAATATAGAACTTTTTTCAAATGAAATGCATTCAAAATCGATGTTTGAATTCAGATTTCAGAAACTTTTAGGACCAAAATCCTCCTTTTTTTGGTGCCAAAGTAAGAACCTTCAGTAGTACACTCTTCGTCAGGTTTCTTATAAGAAAATGTGTACTGACTCAACATTGTTATAAGTGATAGATTTTTTCAAAATTCATATATTCTTTGATCACATAGTAGCAAGTATGGACTGTTATATGTGTACAAACATTTTGTCGAAAGAATGCATTTTAATATTAAAATATTAAAGTTTAAACTACATATTTTTTTTATTTTTTTTAATCTTCTATATTATTTTAAGGACCATGTTGATTCGGTTGTCACTGTTCCAAAGGAGGAGGAAAAAGCATTTTCCGAAGAGAAATCCCTATCAAGAGCATCATCTTCTGGAAGTTCATCACAATATGATATAATTGATGGTAATACTGTTAAAACTGTTTTGTACTGCATATCTCAACAATGGTCAAAATAATTGCCATCGAGGAGGTGTTTTTGAACATAGCTACAGTCTTTGTAGCCTAAAGCTCAAATTTACTCCTTTGCATAGATTGTATGCTGATTGATTGTATGCTGTTATTTTGACTACCTCACTGTTTGTTTCAGCAGCAATTGCTCTAGCTAGTTAAATGTTATGATCAGTTGTTGGTTCTTCTTTACAAAGTAGCATACAAAATGCTATTGTACTATATTTTCAAAACATATTTTTGAGTTAAGAAAAATCTTAGATGCAATCAGGTTATGGCACAGTGGTTAAAATAAGAGTAAATAATCACTGTGATGGAGGGATTTTAAAGTTATTCTCAAAAATCACTCCTCCACAGTGATTATTTGTTCTTATTTCGACGATTTGTACAAATGAGTGAGTAATACTTTCTTTACGTTAGATTTGAATGTTGTTACAGTCGAGGGGAAGCATGTTGATTTGGTGGATGGCTCAAGTTTTGCAGTTGATAAAATACATAACCACGACACTGCGGATGGTTTATGTTTCAGCACTGAACAGCGATATGAACCTACATTTGATAAGTCAATGCAAAAACGACAATTTCGTATAGGTGTGAATTTATTCAATTGGTAAGTAGTTTGTTCCTACGTTTTTCCAAAAATATGATGTGCTGACACTGCTAACTGAGATTGTGTAAGTTTGAACCTTGGGATAATTACCTATTTCTATGTACTCGTTTAACCCTATTAAGACTGGACTTTTTGCTCATGGAAATACTGGGGAGTATGACCCCTCCTCTAACAGGAGTATGGATATAAAATTTGACCCAAAATAAACAAAAATCCATAAAAAATTTGGTTTATGCCAGTTTGACGTCATAAGGTCCCCAGGTGGTTTAGTCTGCAAAATACACATTCTGGTCTGTAAATTATAAATTGTCATAAATGTTAAAAATGTTATGTTGTTATGTAGTAAAAACATGCAAAATTAATCTCAATTTTTAACTATGTAGAAGGTATGGTACAATGCATAACCCTGACAATAAAATGTTACCCCTGGAAAAGTAAATTTGGAAACAACATAAAAATTTGGAAAAACTCACAAAATTTCAGGAAAAATGAAACAAGACAAAAAAAAGTTAGAAAGAAATTTCTTTAGGAGGGGGCAGAATAATCCAGTTCATCACTGTAAAATATTCTGAAAAACCTCTCCTCTACAGTGATGACCAGCAGTTATTTCACCCTTCATATTATATTATTTACCGTAAACGCATTGATTTCCCTCCACATTTAAATCCTACAAATTATGTAGGCATGTTGAGATCAGGAGGTAATACAGACATTTAATTTGAGCGACTCTTTTGCCTAATTTGAGCGCCCAAATAAAAATTAAAACTTGCCAAACAATCCTAAAATTACCCTTATACTTATTTTTAGACTAGAATAATGATGCGTTTACACAATATTTCTAGTTTATATTTTTGCCTAGACTTGCTAAGACAATAGCGCTCAGCACCATAAAAAATGGCCTAGTAGGCCCTGGCAAATAATCACTGTGAAAGATTAGATGCTTTAGGTTATTTTGAACACCGGTGATGTACTCATGCAGGTCTGAAAATTCAGATCAGCATTCCCAAGTGGAGGAGTATCTTTGGAGGCTAATTTGCCTTTTGGCTGCAAATTAGCCTCCAAAGATGCTTCTCCACAGAGAACTGCCGACCTGGATTTCCAGGCCTGCTCATGTAATTGTTTATATACTCTTTTTTTCAAGGAAACCTGAAGTTGGAATCCAATATTTAATCGACAATGGTCTTCTTGAAACTGATGTGAAGAAGATAGCTGATTTCTTGCGTAAAGAAACAACTATATCAAAACAAAAAATATCTGAGTATTTTGGACATTTGCGTAACGAGTTTAATAATAAAGTATTACTGTAAGTCTTTTATAATCTTTATCTATATTGCAGAGTTTAAAATTTGTGATTATCTGCTCTAAATTCGACCACTGTTATACATTATTGACACATAATGTGCTGAGAAAAGCACTAACATGGTCTTACAATGGTGGTTTCTTTAGCGACAGCAACTTTTTGTACTCTTTAGACCGAATAAGTGAGGGCTGATTATGACAGGTGGGAACTTAATTTGCTGGGGATCGGAATAAACAGGGGAGGATTGTAGGATTTTTCAAATGTACAATAATAAAAAATAAAAATAAACACATTAAAGAAAAAATGCTGCTTTTACATTTACCCAATAGCAAAAATGCCTTTTCGCTACCTTTAGGGACCATCTCCAAAATTTGTTTCAAAAAATTAATCTACGATGAAGAGTGTTTAGTCAACGAACTTGCAATTGATTGGTTTCTGTGAGATTGTTGATTCAGCACTCCTCCCTGCAAACGGATTTTGGAAATAAGTGAGAAAGGAGGCTTGTTTGGGATAATCATAGAGGGGTTGTTTGGAAATTTTCCGAAAATTAATGAGTGGGTTGAGAAAGCTATTTGGTAATGGAGAGTATGCTTTACTAGATATTTCCTAGTAATATTGAGTTGGTTTCAGTTTACATACCTCAAAATAACTGTTCGATATCATTAAACCTTCCTCCACAGGTGATGTCCAGCAGTTTTATTTGAGGCTTCAGTTTATAGTCAATATGCAAAGGAGTGTATAAAGATAATGATGTACTATTGTAGGTGGATGCAGACTTCCATCATTATTGAGGAAGAGCACTTTGTATTTTTTCTATTTACTTTTGTTACTTCTTTAGAGAATTTGCAAAATCATTTGACTTTGTTGACAAGGGAGTTGATGAAGCATTGAGACAGTTTCAATCATACTTCAAGTTAACGGTAAGTCTTAATGTTGTTAACACTTACATCTGTATCACACTTGTATCTGAAACTGTGCTCAATCACTCATTTAATCACTCATTCACAGTGTTATTTCTTCTTCTTTCAAACATTGGTGTATAAAAAGTCTTTGTGGCTAGCCCTGTGAATACTTTATGCAAATACTTTATCCTGGTGTTAGAATACCCTTGAAAGGTTTTGTCCAGCAACATTCATTCAATTTATTTCTGCATAAGCACATTTGAGTAGCTAGCTTTGGCTGAGATATAAATTAGTGGAAAATGACTGTTGACCTGAATTATTATTGCACAAGATGATATAAGGGTTGCAGAGTGGTCCAGCACTGCAATAAATATGGTTGGTTCACAAATTGTTTTTGCACCTCACGGACAGGGTACTGCATAATAATATCTTTTCTATTCATTTAGGGTGAGGCTCAAACTGTTGAAAAATTTCTACAAGTAAGTAAAGATTCAGGGCTCGAAATAACAGCCGGTCATCACTGTGGAGGAGAGATTTTTCAGAATATTTTCAGCCAACTTGGCTG
>JAULBZ010003387.1:0-16530 GCA_032360805.1 Neoturris breviconis
ACCATGTTAGATAAAATGCGTGGCCTTTTTATCGATTTTGCTTTTCAAAAATCGAATGTAAACAAACACGGACCATAGCGGGAGAGTGCTCCTTTAAGGTACATAGATTAAGTTACAAAGTACAATGTGAACGTGATTAATTAGTAAGATAATGTAATAAAAAAACTAATTTATTTTTTAAGGACGACTTAGAAATGTACAAATTGAGCACGTCAAAACGCACGTGCTCGATTCGGGATTTTCCCTAAGTTGTACATGCGTACTTCTCAATTAATTATGATATTGACGTCGTCTAATACACAAGTCGTCACTGCGTAAGGTCCCTACTGTCTGACGACGGAGGTGTCTAGCCGAATATTACAGTTTTGAGTTATTAAAAAAAAATAGATGTTTTTTAATTCCAATACTGAACACTCTAAGAAGATGTCCTATAAAGAATAATTAGTATAATCATTATTATTTCTCATCGGGCTTGTTATATCACCAGGCTGTAGCTACCAATACATTAAGTATACAATTTTAGTCTACAGACGAAGGTCGATTCTCTCTCTTAGTCTGTTTTCTTCTGCAGTTTTTTGTCTCGTCTATTGTTGTCGTTACTATTCCCCAATTGTGATCCAAGTTCTTATATTTATGTATTAAAGTTTGCCATAATAGGCCATGAAAAGGTTATAGTTCAGCAAACCAAATGTAGATAATTCCACCAACAACGAGGTTTAGAAAGAGAATTGAACCTTAAGTAAAAGTTCGCTGCTCCTTTAAACTTACACTATTCTTAACTGCTTTGGAGGATTTTTACCGAAATTCGGTTCAATTTCAGTCTTGTTGCAAGAACGAAAAAATATTTCCACAAGAAATAGAAAATACAGACATATGTTTTCGGTAAAGGTTTCTAGATATTTTTACAACACTGAGAATTGAGCTGGAAAGGTTTCTCTGAAGAGCAGCAGCCATAAATAAACTTTTAATTTAATGCTCAACTCAACCAAATTGCTCAAATTAGTGTTTTCCACGTCCTAAGCTTCGACAAGTTCATGGGGTTGTCTATACTTTTGTATTAATAGGTTGGCCTTTCAAATTAAAGATTTTTAATACTTTTTTCGTGACAAACGCCAACATTTCACAGTTTTGATAAAAGCATAACAAAAAGAAGAAGAAAATCTGCTTGCCTATGTCTATTGTAGCTACAAAATTTTATTAAAAGTTTCCCATATCTCTCAAAAAATGTAACCCGTTATAAATGATGAGGTAAATGACATGATGTAAATGACACTGATAAACGAAATATCTTTCCAATTGTTCTTAATTTTTAAAAAATTGAAGGCATCGCAACTTTAATGCTTCGTAACTCAGATTTCTGTAACTCGATGGTTACCTGCCTCTTTTAAAAGGATCACTCCCCCACTATGGCCCATGTTTGTTTACATTCGATTTTTGAAAAGCAAATCCGATACAAGTCACACACTTTATCTAACATTATTGCGATATAAAGCAGACTGAATATATAATAATTTTTATTGTTTAAAGGTACAAAATCACCCTCAGATATTTTTTTCAAATTTCTCCTTCTGTGGTCTAGATGAAAGTTCATATTGCTACTAACATATTCTGAAGATTTGACTCCAGATGAAGTTGGTGTTGGTGAATACATTGGTAATGGTTTTAAAGCTACTGACTTCTTTGCTGAGGTTTGTCTTGCTTTTTCAGTTATTTCCCCTACAGAAAGTTGTAATATAACTTTATTTACGTTGCGAAAGGAACTCCAATGTATTTTAGATATTTTGCAACAATAATTGGAAGCAGATGGGACTGTTTATGTGAATTTGGAAGCATTTCAAAGTGGCTGCATTTCCCTCGGTAAGCAGAGCGAAGGGTGATAAATGTAGCGTAATTCTTCAAAACTAAACTTTGTGTGTCATTCATAGTGTTGAGCATTATATAAAATTAAAACTTAAAACAAAAAAACGAAAACTTTATCCAAAAGATTCGCGTTTTTTTTATATATAAAAAACAACTTACAATAAATCTTGTCACAAAAAAAGTTAAGAATATCCATGTTTCCAAGGTATGTCCTAGTAACAGATAATTCATTTATATTTAACTTGCAATTTTGGTTTGACCTAGTTTATTTAATCTAACGTATACGTATCAACATGGAGGTATCAAATAAAAAATAAATAATTTTGACTACTGAAACAGCATAAAAGCGGATCTCCACCAGGCGAATTTGCTCGCGGGAATTATAAATGAAGCTATTACATTAGTTGAAAGACGTCGCCTGACAGATGACCTCACCTGACAGATGACTTCAACCAATGTAATGGCTTCATTTAGAATTTGTGCGAACAAATTCACCTAGTGGAGATCCCGCCTAGAAAATAAAGAACTAACTAGAAAGCTTTGGGCTCCTTCCATAAAAAGGTGTGAGCTATAAAAACAAAACAACCTTCGAAGAACTATCGTTTTTATAAGATATGAAGAACTAGCATAATTAGATACCTAAACCACTGATCACCTAATACTTTCATGTCGCATTTGACTGATCACTATTGTGGCATATTCACTCTATATATAGTCTTAAATAGGATTTCTCTAGGTGTATATAGATCTTAAATATGATGCGAATAATAAATATACTTTCTCTTTACATTCTATTCATATCGTAGAAGTCACGCGAATCTAATCAATGTAGAAAAACTCTCTCATATCCATATATTTTATTTCCGTGGTTCACCTTGATATTTACAAGCAAAAGCTTAACCATATCCTCGGTATATGTATTTACAAGCAAAAGCTTAACCATATCCTCGGTATATGTATTTACAAGCGAAAGCTTAACCATATCCTCGGTATATGTATTTGCAAGCAAGAGCTTAACCATATCCTCGGTATATGTATCTATAAATTCTCCTTATGTGAGAATTTTTTGTACCAAGCCAAAACGTTTGCATATATCGCTTAAATAAAATTATCTTTATCAATAGAAACCCATCAAAAGGTTGATGTAGTTTTCTCAATCGAAGAGATTAAACATGTTAGCTAGTGAAACGTAATAAAAATCTGCTTACGACTTTTATATATCTATTTCCCTCTTTTGCATATCAAACTTCGTTGGTTAAATTCCAAACCTGAATTGAGCTCTTCTGCAGAACTTTCGTTCTTTTTATATAATAATGTGCCTGCTGTTGTTTTGGCACAATGTCATAAGTACGTCAACATGGTTTGTTATTGCTGACGCATTAACGATCGTCATTTCTATGAGCAATTATAATGATTATGTATTAATCAAAATATCAAGTTACATGCTTTAAAGAAATTACATCTATTTTGACTTAGCTTGCTTTCATTGACGCAATGTTTTTAGATAGCTAGGTCAGAAACATTTTTATTTTGAGCTAGCTTACTTATCTTGACGCAATGTCTATAAGTGTTTATTTTATTATATGTCTCGCCAGTGGACAACTTATTGTTCAAAGTCCGCAGTAAAAATAGTAGAGCAACGTTTTCAAAGTTGTTCTAGCGTCTTTACTGCGGACTTTGAACAAGTTTCTTTCCGACTTGGTGTAGTCTGGATTGTAATCGGATAGTTATGGGGTGGTAGATAATTTAGGAGAGACTTAAGTGGAATACCATTGCAGTCTTAAAACGTCAAAATCGACGTCATCTTAAGTGGCTTTCAAATCATTTAGCAAGGAATAGACCTATTCATAATAAATATATGAAAACGAGGTGTTGGCTGCTCAAATTAGAACTTGTTGCAATGCAATAATTTCCTTTTCCTGCAAGGCACAAAGTAATTGCAATGCAGCAAGTTCTACTTTGAGCAGCCAACAAGTCGTTTTCATGTATTTGTGGATAGCTCTCATCCATTCATATGTTGCGTAACAAAAATGGGACAAAACGAAATCTCCCTAAGACGGACATCCTTGCGCAAAGACGACGGCGATAAAGAGTATTCGATTTTTTAACAATGCTCATGCGTAAATTGGGGGAATACTAATAATAATTAGGGAAATAGGGGAATTGGGTGTTCAAGAAGAAGCTGTCGTGAAACATCAAGATCTGACGTACTTTGGATAACGCGACCATGTTTGTGTGAATTTTGATTAAAAATAATATTCAAGTAATATTTGGTTTTATAAGTGTATATTTTTATTTTGAAACAAAAAAGTGCAGAAAAGTATTTTCTGTTATTATAGACCGTAAAAAAACTTCAAATTGAAAAATGGCAGGCATAGAATGTCAACAAGAGGTAATTAAATGCATTTTGGGCATAGTATCGTCAGGTGTCGTTAATCTTCCAGTGATATCCCTCAACAAGATCGTTTTGAGAATATTTAACATGATGCTGATATACAATGTATAAAATGCATTTACATTTCTTCACTTGTCACTTAAAATAGTCATCTATGGTTAGGATCCAGGTAAAAATAATATTGAAGTTTCATTGGTGTACATTCATGTTCAGGCATAAGCAAAGCGCAAACATTGTAGCTACATTTTATCCACAACACTTATTCCAATCTTTAGGTTCTTTTTGAAATCAAGGAAAGCAAACCAGCTATATCTCTGAACAACCATCTTACTCATTGACTTTATTTACTGTTGTTGAGTTAGAATAGGATTTTGCAGCCTTCAAATTTATGTTAAATGGATAGGCATGGTCACCATGAATAAACAAGGCACTTTCATTTGTGTTAAAAGTTCTTAATTCTAGCAGGAGTAGCAAGTTCGAATCCCTCAGCCATCCACTCTCATATCTTATCCCTTTGATTGGTCCATAAAGATTAGCAACAAGGTTATTTGGAGTAACTAAATATTGAAACTTGATGGAATGTACTTAGTTGTGTCCGATGTTTGCTTTTGATTTTCCTGAGGTCTACATACTGGGCGTACTATTCCGTCTATGAAACCCCGACAGTTATCTAATATTGCTTCTATATCATAAACTGCAGTACATCTATGGAAGCAGGTGCGAGCCATGGTTCATTTGAGTATTTTAGTAAGTGGCGAAAGCTTAAGTAAAAATAATTCGGGACCAAGTTTGTAATTATGCCATATTGTGGTACTGGGCATCCGATCCATGGTATCAATTCTGAATATTCGCAGGGATATGAAAGACGTTTCAAAAGCATACACAAAACCTCAGTACCACTACGTAATAGTTGATTGTACGCATGTATTTCATCCTGAATCCCAAAAACCGCAATTTATAAAAATCTCCGAGATCAAAGTGATCATAGTTCCAGTATAGGAAAATATCAATATTAATGACTTTATTTAAATCATATAAGAGCTAAAATTCAACAATCAAGAAGTTATTTGAATGGCTGAGAAATAAAGCATCGGAGTTAAGTCATCTTAATGCATGATTGTATTTTTTTTCTTGGTTCAACAATATTTTTTACCGTTTCTACAACTTTCATTGTTTACGTTCTCAAATTTTCGTTTCGGTGTAACATTAAATTTTTAGACGATCTGCCTCGCTACAGGTTCGTTCCTGTTCTATATCACGAAACGGTTTTGAGCTAATGTATGTGGAATCTCAGTGGGCAAAAACCTGTTCAAAGTCCGCAGTAAAGGCGCTAGAGCAACGTCTTCAACGACAGATATAAAAACATATAATAAAAAATCTTTGAAAACACCGTTCAACTATGATTTTATTTCTTTCTCGGCAGCCGTAAGATTTACTCTGAGCCATAGTAGCTCTGCCATTTTTTGTGCCCCTAACCTATACCACCATTATTCATTTTTCGACTTTTTATAAAGCGATAACTCTCTTAGATGAACTCTTATTTTTGCGAATGATGTTCGCTTTATGAAGATGACACTGTATCGAATTTGCTTAGAAGTTGCACTTTTGTTATTTTTTGTTTATAGTCACATCCCTTGCGTAGATTATGTTGCAACATATTGGTTTCATGTATTTCGTCATGTGTAAGAGCTCCTTCATGCATAATCATTCAGTTCAATAGCCTGTTTTACTTTCCATTATTTGTATGTTATTTTAAGAACCGCAAATGCATAATTTGAATATTTAAGAAATTTCTTTAGATAATGAAAACTAAAAACAATACTTTGAGATCCTGGTTGCCACTCGATGACGTCTAATAAGCGTTGAAAAGTTCATTAGATACCGATTTCCAACGAGATTCATTCCGATATTTACAACCGTTTTCTATACGTTTCCTTGCCTTTCTAGAGATTCTTAATTCTTACTACTCAAAATTCTTAAGGATAAAAATTATTTTATTTTTTTGTTCAAAATCTTTTTTGATAAATTTCTGTTTATAAAAAAAATATTTACATAACTTTTTTTTCACATCATGCGATTTGATGACGTCATTAAAAGCGTGACAAACGTTTCTCCCAGATATAAGACGTCCAAATAAGCCCATGACAGGGTCAAAGTTTCTTATGCAGATTTTTTTAAATGGATTTGAGATAAATTAAACATTGCAGGCTACAATATTAATATAACTATATACAAGGATTCACAAGAATTACTCGTTACAAAAGCAATAGCTTCCGTTCTGGAAAGTCGGTTATTTGGATAAATTAAAAACAAGCTATACACGTTTTTTTATTATAAGAAACTAGAATCTTCAAAAATTAAGAAACTTTTACCACTACAAATTATTTCTGCTTTTTGGGATAAGAAACTTTTTTGATTGGCATGTTGGTGTCGTTTCGTGGTGCAACAAGAAGCTAGACGAATATCGAATTCTATTTGACGATAAATCTGAGGATTACCATAAACTTGACGATTTTAATGGAATTGTACTTTTGTTAGATGAGTGATTTTTTTAGTAAGCTACAAGATGCAATTAAAACATAGTAAGTAAGTTAACGAGGCGACCCGAAGGCTTTCTTTCTTAGCTTCTACCACGAGAGTAGGGCGCCACTCCATTCCCAGATCAAGTTGACCTATTACCCCAGCATGCTGGTAGCTACTCATTTTCCCGACCACATATGGATGAAAGGCTGAGTCAACCATGGCACCTCACCGGGAATTGAACCCGGGCCACTCCGATGAAGTTGAACGTACTGACCACTATACTATGGTGCTTGAAAAATTTAAGAAACTCTTTAAGAAACTCTTTTAGAACTAAAACCCTTCAATTTTGACGTCATAACTAAGAAACTTTTGCTACTAGGTCCTTCGCTAGGTTTCTTATTAAAAAAACGCGTAATTATTGTTTTTATTATTATTTCTTAAGAGTGAGCAGAGATTTTTATAAACATCTCTTATAAATAACCTGCTTCTTTTATCCTTAAAGGTACATAATCACCTTCACATGGCCAAAATTTCAAAGTCTATGTCAAATTGACAAGTGACACACACTGATCATACCAAGAAAATTTCAGAGTCCAAAAAAATCGGTCTAAATATATCTTGTCTAGCAATATTCCTTCTTGTAGAGGGAAATTTTCAGGATACGATAAACTAATATGACTAGCATTTAAATGGACTAAAAGTGATTTTGTACTTTTAATCCAAAATGTACAACACATTCTCTAAGATAGTTTCGATCAAGAAAAACATTCAGTGAATTTTTCATAACCATATGACCTTCTGAGACTAAACTATGATCCGCAGATAAATCACCCTGTTTTGTTTCCCCGAATGCTTATTTTATCATTTAGGTTACTTTTGGCATTATTTTAGACTAAATACTTGTATATGCTGCGGTATGATATTTTTTGAATGCGTGCTCAAACAAACTTATAAGAAAGATTAACTCCATTTATTTACAGAGTGATTTGTTTTTCAAGACTAAATATAAAATACGAGTGTGCGAACTTTTATAGTCGTGAGTCAGGGGGTAACTTAATTCTGAACAGGAGGTGAATATTTTTTAAATATATAATTTTGTTAAAATGATCTTTGATGTTGTTCAGCTAACTTTGGGACAGATGTGTGTTAATTATGGAAATACTAAATGAAATATACAAAAGTATTGAAAAATACAGACCAGATTTCATATTTTACAGATCACAAAACGGCTGTTTCTGATGTCGTCATTAGGAGGTACTAATCAAAAATAATAATGGCAAAGTGTGTGTGTTGAGTTTTTCTATAAATGTATCAAGTTTCATGCCATAAGTATTAGTAGTTTGAAAATAAACGTCACAGTCATTTTAGAGCATATTTCATTATTGACGACGCCATAGCAGGATCAGTGACGTAATCAAGTTTTTTGGGTCAAATTGTTTGTATTGAGTTGTTCTATAAGTCTACCGAGTTTCATATCATATGCATTAGAGGTTCAGAAAAAAGTGGCCAACCACACTTTTACTTGATTTATTCTTTGTACCATAGGCCTAGATAAATCTGATAAAATGATCACAAACTATTAGAACATATTCGTACCCACCTTTACATCTCTCCAGTTGTAAGTAATCGATGGAAATCAAATGGCTGTGTCACATTCATGCTCTAACTTTGAAACAACGCAGGTACATTTCCTCTTAACAAAATGTTTGAAGGCCAATAAAATTGTTGTCTAGCTAAATAAAACACCCGATCAGCACCTAGGTGCGCCATTTTTACATGTAATTCATCATAAACTATAGAATAAAAAGATTTAGGCAGTAAAATTTGTTTAAAGTCTGAGGTCACCCGTACTAATAAGCCATCTATTATTTCTAACCTTTTAAGCTGTTGCATTAATAATTTAGTTTCGTTTCTTAAACGTTTAATCCGTTGTCTTGTAGGACGAATTCCACTCACCACTGCGGAGTATACTGGAGCAATCGTGTCATTATTCTTTTGGATTGTCACAAAATCTTTCATTGGAACTGGTTGAATCTTATCTGACGGTGGAAGTATCAGCTGTTCAACGGAAAGTCGGCTATCAACTGTGAGTCTAGCATAAGTCATCACTGTATCTAAATTGTATAGAATTATCACGCAATTACATTGTTCCATTAAAGTATCTATTTCTAAAGGATGACGCGATTTGCGTTTTGCCTGGCTTATAGCAGATCTTAAATTAATAATTTGATAGTTCTGCAACCCATCTTAGCTCTGTTGTGTTCAACTTTTCTGAAGTCATGACATAAGTTAACAGGTTATTGTTAGTATAAACTTCAAAGGGTGGCCCATAACAAAGATAGCCACTAAACATTTCCGTGATTACCCATTTCAAAGCTAAGAATTCCAACTTACACGAATGCGAGTGATAGTTATTCTCAGCTTCCGTCAATGTTCTAGAAGCATCACTTACCATTCTAGTTTCGTCATTTTGTTTTTGGTACAACACTGCTCCTAATCCATCGGCAGATGCATCACAATCAACTATAAAGGTAACACTATAATCTGGATAAGCCATTACTTCTGGTGACTCTAGGTGATCGATCATTTCATTTAACAACCACTGATGTTTCTTATCGCAGTCCACAGGAGATTTTAGATGTCGATGGTTTCGACTTTTCATCCCCATCACATTTTAATAAATCGTAAAGCGGTTTCAGTTTTCTTGAAAAATCTTTCATATAGCATCGGTAATACCCTACAAATCCTAAAAGCTGTCTTAAATTGCGAACATTTTTGGGCGGATCTCTAAATTTCTGTACGTATCTTGCGGGTCGAGCCTATACCTTTCACTTAAAACCAATCTACCTAAATATTTAACCTCTCTCATAATTATAAACATTATAAACGTTTTCCTCAAAATATTGGCCATAAATCAAGATGTCATTTAAATAGGTAAACTATGTCACTTAATCCCACAAGACATTCATTGCTGGAACGCAGGAGGGGCGTTACACAAACCAAAATAAATTCGTAACCACTCGATAACACCATGAACTGTATAGATTCTTCACTAACGTATCTCTGATGATAGGTCTTCGGCATATCAAGAGTTGTGAGCCAAGATTGACCATTCAAACTACCATTACATTCCTGACCGCGGTTGAGGTCAGACGTGCTCTACAAAGCTCCGATAGTTTTCGCACCAAGTTGGCTATGTGATCATTTGTTTATAACATATCTACCGCTAGAAAACTCTTAACTGGAACCATACTTATGCATTATCAACTCCAACATGTCACCTAAAAGAATGTCTGAAGAAGTATTGCTCCAAAAATATTGAATCAAAGCTTGATGAGAAATTCGTAAGTTTTGAAAAATATTATAACGTCCAATATAGTTGCAATTAAAGATCAGATTATTTCGAATTTAATTCTTGGAAACAAAAAAATGCACAAAAGGATCGGAAGCCTTGAAAATAAACTCAAATCGAAAAAGATTTGTATGCTGGGGCCCAATACTTGCGTCGTAACAATATTGAAATTCAGGGTATCCCTGAGATTCTTAGTGAATTTGACGTGCATGTTGAGGCATGTCATAGGCTGGGTTGTATGTGAATAATAATCTTACCCGTATTTCAAGAAACTTGCATGGAAATACAGAAAACTCAGGCGTGCTTAACTTATCGTTAGTACATGGTCTGATATAGGAATCGTTCATATCAGAATTGCGGAAGGTGACAGATCTCGCAAGATTCCGATCTTGAAAATTTGTTCCCGGAGTTTAAATATGACAATTGATTGTGGGTATTTATTTCCTAATTATAGTTTTATTTGTCTACTTTGTTTGAAATGCAAAGTTATTTGTTTATTTATTTATTTGACTTATTTACAAATTATGGCTGACTCGCGGTAGGGATATGTTCCATTCCTAAGCGTTATTTTTTTAGCGTTTTTTTAGCTTTTAGCTAGTATTTAGGCTTAAAATACCTTTCTATCTTTGACGTTTTTTTTATGTTATTGTTTTATTCTGTGTGTTTTGATGATAAGTTTTCCATGTGGTATCTGTGGCAAATCTGTTAATACAAATCGCAAGGCTATTTATTGTGATATTTGTAAATTCTGGATACATATTAAATTTAATGGCCTAAATGCGAAAGACTATGCTTCTCTCCAAAATTATGATGATGATCCTTGGTTCTGTTGTAAATGTATCAATGAAAGTCTCCCCTTTGACTCAACAACTCCTTCCCTAGTCTGTAATAAAACTCTCTCCTCCTTGGAAATGAAAAGATTTCTCTCCCAGCTTAACTCTCTTAAAACCGATGAGATCCCTGAAATCATGGGTGGGTGGTGTCAACTGCAAATAACATGATCCAAACGAATTCTCTGATCTTTAAGTTACTTCTGATAAATTATCCCTTTTCCATATGAATATTGCTTCTCTGTCAAAACACCATGATGAACTAAAGATTCTATTACGTCAACTTCAGTATTATTGGCATCACTGAAACTAAATTCCAGACTAATGTCCATCTTATTAATTGTTATCTATCTTGTTACTCACTCGCACACACACCTACTGAGGTTAAAAAGGTGGTGCTCTAGTGTATGTCTCCAATCACGTGAAATATATTGAACAACCTGACCTTGACACTCTTGCATGCAAAAGCAGTTTTTGATTAGGTGTTCACACTTGAAACGGAATGAGATCACTCCAAAATAGTTTCTATTAAGTGTGAACATAGTCTTAGTTTTTATTCTTTGCACACACTAAACGCTCCCACACGGCTTAATCTACCAAAAGCGTGCAAGCATTAAAAAAACCCGCAGAAGGAGAGTGAAATTAACACTAGAAAAGAGAAAAATTAATTCGCGGGAAAATAAAAATACTTTCTCTTGTTGTGGATGTCGTTATCTATTACCATCGTTTGTAAAAGAAGCATCAGGGCCCGGTTGTTCGAAAGACGATTAGTTTAAAATGGTTTAAACTAGGCGAATTTTTCTGCACTAATTCTAAATGAAGCCATTACATTGGCTGAAAGATACGTCACCGACCAGTTGATGCCGCTTTTAACGAATAGAGTAGCTTCATTTAGAATTCGTGCACACGAATTCGCCTAGTGGAGATCCGCCATTACTTTCTTTTTGTTCCAATTAAATTGTGACAGGAGGAGGCGGAATCTTCCTTCCCCCGGTTGAAATAAGGTTAAGTTAAGGATGTGTTTACATCGAGCCAAATTCCAATAACTGTGTTTTTGAGCACTATCTAAGGTAATACCATAAACGATAAATTTTTCGGAAGCAATATATATTTTTTCATTTGAATCACTATTTTACATTCACAGGTGTTTAGTTAAAGTTTCAACGCTGCAGGATGGTTTCATCAGAGGTTTTGAGAGGAGGCTATTTTAGCTCCCCCGGCCTTACATAGCCCCAAAAGGCCCGGCCTGAATAGGGTTATATAGGAAGGACATTTATATAGGAAGGACATAGGGTTACATATGAAGGACATATGGTTATATAGGAAGGACATTGATATAGGAAGGACATATGGTTACATATGAAGGACATATGGTTATATAGGAAGGACATTTATATAGGAAGGATATAGGGTTACATAGGAAGGACATATGGTTATATAGGAAGGACATAGGGTTATATAGGAAGGACATTTATATAGGAAGAACATAGGGTTATATAGGAAGGACATTTTAAATTTACTAAAATAGAATATTCACAACATGCATACATGGTCGTAGTTGTAACGTATAGATACATAAAAACAATATAAACGAGCGCATTTCCATAAACAAAATTATTGTCAGTTCTTACTTCTGTTTGGTTGGCGAAAGCAAAAAGAAGAGATTTCATTGGTAGAAATTGATGTCACGTGATATGTGACGTCAATTTCTACCAATAGATCATAAACTTTCGAATTTCGCACTGAATTTCTGGCCTAGTGGAAATCAATCTTAAAAATCCATAAATTTCGAGATAACTTTTGGATACTTTTTAATCTCCTTTAATATTTAAGGTCTTACACAAAACAAATGCTATCATTTTCCGTCATAAATATTTACGAGAAAGATTAACAATGACCGGTAAGTAAATCAGAAATTGATCTGTTTTTAGTGGTTTCATTCTACATGATAGGTTAGAAAACAAAACTCATCTTCCATTTACAATTGACATAACTCAAAAATTTACTTGTATTAACCTATTCATTGTATATTACAAACACAGTTGTACATCATTTGATATTATTTCACCACAGTTTCACCTTAAATATTCAACATTAATATTTAAACTCAAATTCTATAACAAATATTTTCAATAATCAGTGTGCAAAAACTTGTTCAAAGTCAGCAGAACAAGTTTCTTGTACATTGGGTTGCATTATCCTAACGAATATGCGTACGAGATCTCCGTATACGAATTTCTTATTGCAATCTACGGAAGTAGCTGTATTTGCTAGATTTGTATACTGTGACTCAATTAGACGAGTTTTGTGTATTCATTATGAATTCTAACCACATTTTCTAATTTAAAAATCATCACATCAATTCACAAGTTTCTAGAGTTGTACTGATTCAAGAAATTCGATATATTTCGCGTGGTTTTCATTGAGTGAATCAATAACAAATTCGCAAATATGAAGACATCGGATCGATACCGCACCCGATAGAGCGAAAGCCCAGCAAGACCCGTGACGTCTCGTATCTACAAATTCGGAAATATTTCGCAGAAAGTATGATTACCTTAAAGTTACTTAAATATGTTTTTATAGCATTTGCGGTGCTGTTGGTTCTAGCGATCATGAAATCAACGTTTGATGGAAAATACAACAGTAGGTTATCCCAATTATGGGTGACTCAAAATATTGTAGCAGTCAATTATACTAATAATGTAAAAGGTAAAGATAAACGAAAATGCACAAAAAACACGGAACCGGAAAAAAATATTTTATATATAAAAACTCAAAAAACTGGATCAACGACATGGAAAACAGTCCTAATATCATACACAGAGAAATACAATCTACAACTTTGTATGGATGCAACAGATAAATGGCATACTAACTGGCCATATCAATTAGATAAAGTAAAATTAACAAAACGTTTTCAAGATAAATGTGATGTTATTGCTGATGAGATGGTTTATAATGAGAAAATTATCAAAGAAGTTATGAACGAAAATCCGTTCTTATTGACATCTGTTCGAGATCCTGTACAGCATTTTATGTCATTATACAATTTTGCAAGTATCCATGCTGTAGTTGAAAAGTTTGTAGGAAGAAAGCTTACGAAATGGAATGGTATGAAGATTTTTTTGAAACATTCAGATTTGATACGAAACTTTTGGGCTACATTTAATGAAGAATATGGTACAGTGAGACGTGGTACACCCGTAGCTCTAGTACAAAAAAATCTACAACTATATAGTTTTGGTATAGATAATATCAATCCAAATCATGCAGAAATTGAGAGCATGGTAAATAAAATTGATCATGTGATTGTACTGGATCATACCGCAGAATCATTAGTTTTATTACGTAAAAAACTATGTTGTCCAATGCACGATTTGTACTATAGCATGGATCAAAATGTCCGCCGTGGAAAAGGCGAACAAAACGAATCCATTCCCGACCATATCAAGAAATTGATTTTAGTTTTTAATGAAGGTGATTATATTTTGTACAACATGGCTAAACAGAGAATGAATGAAGAAATAAAATTGTACACAAATTTCGAAGATGATGTCATTGCTTTCAAAGAAGGGTTAAATAAGTTCAAAAAATACTGTAAGAATAAGCAAGGCAAAAAGATGGCAAGAGAAAGAAACAGGCAAGGCAAAAAGATGGTGAAAGAAAATTTGTTAAATCTACCATATGAGAAGGAATGCATGACAGAATCAATATATTATTTTGACGCCGCTGTAAGAAGACTGAAAGAAAGGTTAAAACTGAAATTGAAATCTGATTACCTTAGGATCGCTGAATGACATTTTAGCAAGTTTAATCCTCCCTATTTACGACATTTGCACATGCACACGTTTAGGGACAGCATAATCACACACAAAAATAAAAGCAACTACACTGCGCGCCATGTCACGTTTGAAGAGCACTTACTTTCGGGGAGAGCTCACACGAGGTATTAAAAATTTCGGGCAATATGGGCTCAAACACTTTAAGACGGGGGTTCTTGTTTAACTTTTTATTCACGAAAAAAATAGTAAATTTGATTTCAGATTGAAATTCTTCAACGGTTTTGGGTGAATTTATTTTTCTTAGATGCAGCATCGAAGTTTTGGTTTAAAAAACAGCAACCTTCTGCGAAAAATCGCTTACATTGTTAAAAACAAATCACCAAGCTAAACAGTTAATTAAAAAATCACATTACTAGTATATATTTCATGAATCGTGTCTTTTACACAACCACTTCGAAAACTTTGATTTCATTCAAAAAGTACAATTTCTGTACCCCCAGATTTCACTAAAACGCAGTTTACGCCATTTTGTATGTTCAGAAACTGATATACACGATTGATACGGAATACTCTTCGAAATACCCTTCTAGAAAACTACAATACATTGCCTGGGAATAAAAAATAGCGATGCAAGGTTTTTTGACCCGCCTCAATTGCCTTGCACTAAAGGTTATAGGGGTGGGGGGTTTGCCCCTAAATACATGAAAAAATAACGACCCACAAAAACTTGTAAATACGTAGCTACGGGTAAACGTTAGAAAAGAATATAATTTTTCACAAATATGAAGGAAAAAGAAAATATGAAGGAAAAAGATGCGTTTGTTGCTCAAAGTATACACTTGTTGAACTTTAATAACTTATTTTCATGTATGGTCTATTAGATATATAGGTATAGTTATATTAAATATTAATTTACAGTTTTTTTTTCTAATTATGTTGTAGCATACATCGAAGATGAAAATTTTAATTATTTATGCAGTTATATAACATATGACGCAATTGGATGTAAAGATTTTGACATTTGAACTAATTTTCATCAGAAGTTTAAATTAACGCTTCAAAAATATTTGTAGTATATTGTTTTTTTTACCTTAACTCTATTAAACCCGAACGGGCTTTTTTAGCCTGTGTTTGCCCAGGGGAGGGGAGAGGGGCAAGTTTCCGCGGCCTTTTATTTCCGAACCAATAACGATTGTGGCATGAAACCTGTTACACTTATAGAAAAATTCAATGCAAACACTTTTATACCAGAAAATTGACTTAGTGACGTCACTAGTACCTGCTATGACGTCATCAATAAATTTTTATTTTCGGTCTGTACAAGGAAGAGGATGCTGTAAAATGGCAACGGATTATTATTTACGAACCACTATTGCTTATGACATGAAACTTGGTACACTTATAGAACAACTCAATACAAAATACATTTTGGAACTATGAAATCTGGTCTGTAATTTACAAAAATTTCCTATATTTAATTTATTCTTTCTATAAATAGCATTTTCCTGTTGAAAATATATCCTACAATCGTGTTCATAAATATTTGGTAAAAATGGGGAATTCGTGCAAAAGTTCGGAATTTCAACTTTGACAAAAAAGCCTTAAATTTTTACTAGCAAGGTGATCGAAACGAAAGTTCGAATTTGTTCCAACAGCCTGGGTATTAGGCTGCTAGAATCAAGAGAATTTGTAAAAAGACCTAAGATCCTAAGCCCTAAGTCTTAAGTCTACTCGGATAAACTCCTGAGATAAACCTCAGGGGACTTCTCAAGGTTAATTTCCGCA
>JAULBZ010003388.1:0-16528 GCA_032360805.1 Neoturris breviconis
CCACCCCTCCATAACTTTTGATAAAACCATGCTGTAGTGTTAAAATTCTCCAGAAAGTTAAGTCAACCCATAATAAACATTTTTGCATAATTATTTTCACGTAAAAATCATCAGGGTTTTCTTCCCAATACACTCTATTAAAATGTAACCATGAAAATAATGTTTGAAGTGTCATTCGCAAATTAAAAACAAACCAAGAATCGTGGTAAATAATTATATCTTCTGAAATACAATATATCGAGTCTTTTTTAACTTTTTCCTTGTCTTTTCTTTCTTAGGGATCACAAGGAAGTAGCAAATCAAGACAAAAGAGTATACTACAATTTAGCGATAGTACTTCACAAATTGCCGGTAAACGAAAATTACCCGATTGGATATCATCGAATAAAACGACGTCATATAAAAGGACGAGTAGTAAAAGTAAAAAAACATTTTAACAAGACAGTAACCCATTAAATACGATGATGTACATTTTTTTACATATAAAAAATATTCTGTTATTGGAACTCTCACTTCAGTTTTAATGTAGCGATCCACTATTTAGTCTTATCCCGTGCGCCCTCTCACAAAATGCTCTACTATGATGTGTGTTCTTTTGTGTATGTGCGAATGATGGCAACTTCGTTTTCAGGGCTTCTTGCCTTTTCAAAATACGAAGTGCGATTCACCGCTGTCCGTATTTCAATAATGCAAGAATCCCTGCGAATGAGATTAGTAATGGTGGACATCGGAGTGGATAAGGATCGAAAAATTCGATTCGAAAGCCAAAAGAAGACATTCTATTAGTAGAAATTGACGTTACAAGGAGATTTACAAAGATTTAATCCTTTATTTTTAAATAAGCTGTTGTGAACTACCTGGTAAGAAGGTTCTCATATAACGGTTTAGTCGCTATGGTAATGAAGCTTGCCAATTGTTTAACTTTCCAACGGAACGTTTGGTCGAAATATCGATGAGATTTTTCTTCGTATCGATTTTTTTTGTTCATTTCTTTTCAATTTCATTGGAATTTTTTCATTTTCTGGACTTTTTTTCTCTGGATTGGATATGTTCGCATTCTCGTCAACAGGACTACCACTGTCTGCAAAATATTTTCGACGTTCTCTTTTTAACTTTGGTGTTGGCTTTGGTGCTATCTTTGGAGTTGTCTTTGGTGATGGAACTTGCACTTGCATTGGTGCTGATGTTTGTTTATTTATGTCCACCATTGACAATGATGTGAGTTTAGTAAAACTTGCGCTTTTTGCTATTACACCTGGTGATAGTAATGCTGCAGCAGTTGCATCGACTTCCTCGTTACTTCGTTCTTTGTATCCACCATGTTTGTCGAATTCAGTCGCTAATTTCTGCACTCTTGATAATTGTGGCGTTAACATCACTTTCTGTTCATTTTGTTCAATTGCATAACTTTTTAGGTCAGAATAACTTTTACTCTTAATAACTGTTACGTTTGATTTACTGTCTGTGCTTTTTCGCAAAGATGCTCGTTTTTTATCTTTTCTCGACCAGCTATTTGAACGTGGTTGTTCGTCGATAAATAGATTCTCGTTTCGCGTATTGGCTGTTTCGGTATTATTATTATTGTCTATTATTACTGTTTCGGTATTATCTTTTACCGGATAATGATCTAACGAAAACTTCCCCGCAGAAATCTTTCTTCTTCTTGGAGGTTTATTTTCATTCAATTTTAGATCTAGTTGTTTTCTCACTTCCGAGGTTAGTTTTTTTCTCTTTTTGACATCTTTTGACATACTGATAGTATCTTCTTGTTTTTTAAAGAATTCTTTTTTAAGTTCAAAATCCCCTAGTTCACTATCGATACTACTACGATTTGATGTTGTTCCTAAATTCTCACTTTTTGCTCTTGGTTTATTATTGTTAGTCTCTAATGGAGCAGTTGAATTAGAATCTGTATTTTTTGCTGTCACAAAGTTAAGATATGATTCTACGATTAACGAATTCAATGGTTTATATGTTGAATGATAATCGTCCGATGCTGATACTTCCCAGAATCCTGCGCCGTGTTTTCTTGCTAAGTCTTTTCCTTCGCCATGAGGCACTTCTCTTATATGATCTAGATCACTTTTATTCCCAATGAGTGCAATACATGGAGAAAGAGCTTGGTATTTATTGTTTTGTAGATGTAGAACCGTGTTTAGTTCATCGAGTTGTGTTGAGGCTAGTGTAAAACTACCACGGTCGGTTATGGAGTAGATTACTGCTATACACGTTGCCCAGTTGATTATTGATGAAGTGTCTCTCTAAAGAAAAGGAAATGGACGGTACTATTATTTATACCTTAATTTTGCTAAAATCCACAAAATTAAATTCCCGCGAAATACGCGAAATTAAATTTAGGTCTTAAAACGTTACAATTCCGCACAAACAATACCAAATTTAAATTCCGCCTCGCAAATTTTGCCTTGTATCAAGTTTCTTTCCTTCAATTTAAGTTTAACCTTAGTCCAGCTAGGCCTTTTGGGGGCTCTGTAAGGCCGGAGGTGGCTAAAAAAGTCCTTCCTCTATAACTTTTGATGAAAATGCTATAGTGTTGAAACTTTCCAAACAGTTAGGTCAACACATAATTAACATTTTAGCATAATTATTTTCCAGATGATGCCATCACTCATGATGACGTCATCATTGGAAAACAGGAGGTGCAAAAGAAATAATTTTAGGTGAAAATATTTTTGTTTTAAACCTATATACCAAAATGTTTTTCAGGCAAAAATAAAGGTTGCTAGTTATCCCTTGACAAATTGTATGAAAAGTTCCAAAATTTTAGGTCTTATCAGCCATTCGTTCAAAAGTTCAAAATATAAGAGAGCTATCGAGTTTAGACTATTCTGATTCCATATGAACACTTCGTACGAGTTTCTTTTGAAACTAGAATAGGTTTCATGTGATCAAGACTTTCCTGTAAATATTTAACTCTTGCTACAAATTTTATTTGGCGTCCCTTAGCAACAAAAACGGAAGCGTTTGATATCTTCTTGTATAGTGCGTATATAGAAACTAGATTTTTTTCCTCGTACCGCAAAGCTATAAAACTCTTCGCCCAATGATTCGTTCCCGTCTTCATATAATCTGGCGATATTTAAACGTAATAAATCTCTAAACTCTACGAATTTGTAAATCAGATACAAATTTTTAATAGATAAAACTTTTGGCCTTGCTTTGGGCGATCAACAATAAATACACTTACAACTCCACCTGCGTCTCGTAAGTCATATTCTATGACGTCATTTCCAAACTGGATATTTCTTCTATAAACTCTTTCCACATTTCGTTGATATTCACCAATAAATCGACGAGTCAAAAATCGAACACTGATTGCTAAATATGAAAACGACAAGGTTAGAAAATTATTCCAAGATCAGTTGTTTTATTGTTCAAACATTTGTATTTACACAGTATTTAGAAAGATGAATATAGGAATATTTTCACCACCATAATATGACTATTCGAGAAAGTAACAAAGAAAACAAATGTAATATAAAGACATTATATTTTGGAATCAAAAGTGTCTTCCTCACCCAACCATTGCTAATGACCATTTTTAGACATTAGTCAGACCCCCGCAACAAAACATGCACCTGGACCCTGTGCATTAGCTTGGGAGAGAATATGGAGTTTTCATATGCAATATAATGTAAATACAGGCTTGTAAATAAAACATTTTTCACTCAAAGCAGTCAGAAAGTATATTGGTGGATTTATTTATCACGAGACTAACTAGACTAAACAAATGGATTCTTCCACTCCACTGAACTAGGCTAGTGGTTAGAAAGTTTGATCATATCGCAATCTTGTGACTTAGTTCTAACATAGATATACGAAAAGTTCAGTCAGGCCCGGTCCTTGTAGGTCGGTTTTTCAGATGGTCCATGCATAGCAGACGGTCCTTGTAGACCGTCCTAAGCAGGGAGATTTTTATGAGTACTTAGTCAAAGAAATGGGTACACTCTAGATTTCCCTCTATTGTTCCACATCATTGTCTTATTTGCCTGGTTGTTTCTTGAAGAGAACTTTGGTAATTAATATCCAATAAACATAAATGCAGGAATATATGAAAGTAAGCTTCTGCAAAAAAAAAAGGGAGCAGGTACAAATTAATTTTCTTGACTTTTCTAAATCTAGACTGTTGAGAAAATCACATAGCAAAATATGACTTAAGATAAAAAATTAAGAAAGTAAAATTATATCAAATCACTGTGGAGGAGAGTAGTAAAAGTTCATATCATAGCCTGAAACAATGCTCACAAATCACTCCTCCACGGTGGATATGAATTGCATGCACAATACATCATAGCATTATATACACACCAAATAAAAATAGAGAATAAACTACGTTATATTATTGGTTGTGCTTTTAAAGACTTTGTGTATATGTATATGCATAAGTATATAATGTACATAAGATATACACAGACTATAATAACATTATTATATTATTTGACTATAATCTGTTTTTATTAGTAAAAGCAACCATGTAGTTATTTTTTTATATAAAGGTTAACACATTAAATATATAGAAGGTGGTTGTCATCATCTGTTATTAAAATTAATAAATAAAGAATAATAAAATAGAACAATAATTTTCGTTTAAAACAATCCATTCTTTTATTAAAAAAATCTTCCTCTGTTGAACTGTGTATTGTCATTATATTACATGAAATAAAACAGTCCATTCTTTTATTAAAAAAATCTTCCTCTATTGAATTTTGTACAACCCTAAAGTGGATATAACATTAATAGTTATTTCAAAATTGAAGAAGGAAGCTTTCCAAAATCCAAATGGAGACTTCAATTCTTGGAATCTTAAATTATTTTTACAAAAAATATCACTCATCTCATAAAATTGAGGAGGGAGCTAGCCTAAAATACAACATGGCTGCCAAGTCAAAGCCTTATAGAAAGGTTAATTTTAAAGTCCAATTGTTATTCTGGTCAAATTCTTATAATCAGTGAAAAAAGTTTCAAAACATTTTGAAGTCAACTAATTAACTTTTGGGTATAACATCTGGACAAACTTTTTATTGAATGTGGTCAGAGTCTCATAGAAATCAGAATTTGTAAAAAATGTTCCAAGTCCATATGCTACGGTCAAAGTCATATAGCAAAATTCAAAAAGATTTCTATGTCAACTATTTAACCATTGGGTATAACCTTTCACCTAACCTTTTAATGAATGTGGTTAAAATCTCCTAGAAATCAAATTTTCGAAAATTTCCCATGCCTCCACTTTTGAAAAAATCCCTTTTTCGCCAATACTCAGTTCCAAATTTACAAAATAAAAAAAAAAGGCCAGCGGTCTCATAATATTGCCTAGAATGCCATAACCAAATTTCAGGACGGTACCACACCTTTTCAGTCCATTGGATCAAATTTCAAAATGCTAGCACTTCAAGGAACATGGTCTAATAAAAAAAAGTGGGCTGCCACCACTGCAAAGTGATAGCAATAGCCCATCCAAACTTTGTTTGGTGGGTTAAAATTTAAATTAAAAGCAAAAGCATTATTAATGTATATCAATAACAATCTTAACAAAAATAGTACCTTTTGATTAAGCACAAGTTTTTCACCATATGCATCAATTACAGATGTGATATGAGCAACAGGCATTGCATCTAACCATGCAGTATCAAACTGTGCAACTGATTTCCAGGAGACATCATTAATAGATGCTGATCTGATTGAATCTTTCTTTTCTTTATTGGTAAATGATACTGAAAAGCGTTCTCTTTGTTGAATTTGTGAAGTGTTTAATAAACTCTATAAAACAGGTTTTGTACTGACTCAGTGAACAAAAACTTGTTCAAAGTCTGCAGTATAGACACTAGAACAATGTTGAAAACGTTGTTCTAGCATTATTTGCTGCAGACTTTGAACAAGTTTTTGTCCACAGGGGAAGAACAACTGACATTATTTCTGTGAGTGTTTATTACAGTATTAGTGTGACATGGTGCACTTGTTCCATTTTTGAAAAATGTACATAGCCAAAAATGTTATTTGAATACAACACATTGAAGAAGTTTCCATCTCCTGAGTACAAAATAAGAGCAATGAATCACTTATAATCCAATAACAACAGAAAAAACAATTATTTGTAAAAGAAATGGCATTTTTAACTTACAGATGATTTATTGGGAATTAATGAATCCCTGGGATTACTTGTCGTATTTATGTGAGTAAAATCATTTGTAGTTTCTGCATGATGTACAGCAGATATTACTTCTCTAAAATAAACGTTTATACAGATAATGGATAAAAACACAGCTATGTATTCCTCCCTGTAGTTAAAGAGGGTTTAATAATTGGTAAAAAAAAGTATAAATTGCTAGAAATATTCATACAAATAATGCAATAACTCGTATCAATACGTTTTTAGACATCTATGATAATAAAATAACTTTGAAGAAAAATATTTTCTAATTTATTTTGGTCAATTATGACGCCATATCACTTTGGGAAAATATTTTGGGCCAAAAATGTTGTAAAACGGCTGGGGCTTAGATCCGGAACTTCCTTTACCATTGATTTTATCTCAGAATGATACTACTGTAAGTACTGTAAATGAAACAGAGATCGCCCTGGTAATATGATATTCTCAAATCTGCACAATCAGCATTTTTTACTTATGACGTCATCAAAATTAACACAAACATGCTGATTCTGCAATAGTGAATATAGGTAAGACCAGGGCAAGCTTTGTTTCATAAACAATACTTGCAGTACTATCATTCTGAGGTCATATTCGTGGTTAAGGAAGTTCCAGATCTGAGCGCCGGCCATTTTACTACATTTTTGGCCGAACTATTGTCCCCAAATGATATGACGTCATAATTGACCGAAAATAATTGACCAAAAATTTATTTTTCTCTTCAAAGTTTCTTATTTAATTGTGTTACTAGTAGCAATATTTCCAGCTATTTATACTCTCTTTATCAATACCCTCCTCAACTACACGGAGTCCTATGAGATAATGTCTTGAATAAAAACCTAATGATTTGTTTCTAATAACTACTAACAGAGATTAAAATAAGATAAATACATCAGTGAAGGTGGATTTCCGCTAGGCAAAACAGTTTGTGCAAAGGCCAAAAGAAGACAATGGTAGATATTGACGTAGATATTGATGTCACACATGGTATGCCAATTTCTACCAATGGAATGTCTTATTTCGTTTTCGCCTAGTAGAAACAACCATAAATGTAAATGTACAAACTTGTTGAGAAATTTTGTGGCAATTTTGTAGACAAATCATACTCTTACGTAGGCTATGGTATTATATTGAAGTCTATAAATGCAAGTTAAATGCTGAAGACATACTTTATATAAGGAAGTACAGATGCCATGTTGTGTGGTTTACTGAGCATGGATAACAGCACTGTGTTTGGAATGAAATTAAACCTTGGGAATACCTATAGAAATAAAAAGGTACAGTATTTCATATCAAGGATAACACCCTAATTATACATGGTATGAGGATTTTATGTCCTTAATAAGTTGGAACACTTTTATCAAGACTGAATAACTTTAAATCACTGTAGAGTAGAGCAGTGAAATTTCATATTGTAGCCTGGAGCAATGCTCAAAAGTCCATCCTCCACAGTGGATAAAAATTGGATACACACATTATACTTCATAGCTTAACTTATTCTGTGAGATCATTAAAGATAAGTATATTAAACATAAATACAGTTTAACATAATGAATAAAAACATGGTATCTACCAACAGTAATCTTTTAAAAGGTTCCCATTATCTGTTAAAAATAAAGATAACTAGACAATGAAACAATACAATAGAAAAATATTTTTTTCTTTGAATGAATACCATTCTTTTACTAAAATATAATTATTCCTCTGTTGAATTGTGTATTGTCATTATATTTCTAATTAGCATTGGGAGCCATTAATAACTTTATAAAAACCAACTTATTTATACTAGTAATTAATGTTTTACGACCCTAAAGTGGGTAACATTAATATTTTATTTCAAAATTGAAGAAGTAAGCTTCCAAAAATCAAAATGGAGACTTCAATTCTTGAAATTTAAAAAATCATTTTTATAAAAAATATCACTTATTATCTCAAGAAATTAAGGAGGGAGCTTCCCCAAAATACAAAATGTCTGCCAAAAAAGATTCATGGTCAAAGTCTAATAGAAAAGTCATTTTTCAAATATTCATGTGATTCTGGTTAAATCCTTAATCAGTGAAAAAAGTTTCAAAAATATTTCTAAGTCAACTATTTAACCATTGGGTATAACCTTTCACCTAGCCTTTTACTGAATGTGGTCAAAACCTCATAGAAAATTTTCTAAGCCTCCAATTTTGAAAAAAATCCCTTTTGCAAGAGGGTGTTATGTCAAAAGCTCTTTCATCCCAGGATAGTTGTTTTATTTTTGAAAATTTAAACATTCATTTATACCTTTCTTTTACAATCTAAATAGCTTTCTAGATCTTTGAAACAATTGTCAAGATCTCTATGAATTTGTTTCAACATGATCATAACGGATACTTCACCACCCAAACAACACTAAAAGATATAAATAACCCAATGAGCAAAAACTTGTTCAAAGTCTGCAGTAATGACACTAGAACAACATTGAAAACGCTGTTCTAGTGTCTTTATTGCGGACTTTGAACAAGTTTTTATCCACAGGGAAATGTTTATGGTAACCCCTAAAAGAAAGTATTAAAGCATAACAGGATATTTCCTTAAATTTTCAGACCAAGCCTGAATATAATTGCTGAACATCACCTGTGGAGGAGTGTTGTTGAGTATAGTGTTCAGCTGAACTATACTAAAAAAACACTCCTTTATAGGTGATGTCCAGCAGTTATATTCAGGCTTGCAGACAATGTAAATCATATTCCAGGATATCAAAATATTAAAAATATTCTGGTTGTTCCTGTACTACCCTTATGTAAGAGATAAAAACAGATAGTTAAAAAACTTGCTTGAATAATGTTAGCAGTCTCAACGGTCTTCTTCATTAATTTCATATAAGATCTATCAGCTTGAAAAAAACTTGAGAACTGTTGAGGTAACTCCTAAAAGAAAAAAAATTCAGAACAAGGTTATACTTATATTTCTGTAGTAACTGAAGCAAATGAAAGCTCAATAAAATAAAGGTCATTCAATTCATTCATTTGGAGGGACTGTAGAGATTGAGGCACATCATAATTAATTAGTGGGGTGCAGTTGCAGGTATTGCATAATTAAGATAAATGTAATTTTTTATTCATGACATTTTGCTAATTTGAGGTAGAATGTGAATTGCAATTATTTACCTTTGTTGATTGCTCAGAATCGAAAACGGCTTCTAAGTTCACCCACAACTGTTCAACACTCAACCACTAGAACAAATATAAAAATGAGTGAGTACTAAAAGATTGATTGACATAATTTTGTAACTATGACAATCTTTACATGGATCCATAAGTGAGTTTCATCCAGTTTCACTCTAAACGAGCTTGCAATTGATTGGTTTCTTCGATACAAAGAAACAAATCTAAAGCAAGATCGTTTAGGGGTCCATGTAAAGGCTGCTTATGACATGAAACTTTGCGCTTGGAATTTGCCCAAAGTATGCAATTATTAAAAAAAAAAAACATAAAATAATCTGCGTGAAGTACCTGTGAAAGTACTTCACCAATCTCATTTAATTTAACAGACCAAGCAGCTCCTTCTTCGCGTAGTGGTTTCATATATTTTGATGTTAACATAACAGAAAGTGAGGTCTTTCCATCTTCTAATGTATCCAACAAATGATTCATGTGAGATTTATCAAATACGATTACACCTCTTCCTTTAAAATGCTCAAATTTTAAAACCTAACAAATAGAACAAAACATTAGATTCATGGACAAAATTTTCATAAGTAAAGTGTGTGCCATGCCTTGTTACATAAACCTACAGTAATTTGTTGAGATATTTACATGGACAACATAAGCAAAGTGTGTGCCATGCCTTGTTACATAAACCTACAGTAATTTGTTGAGATATTTTTATGGACAAGGTGTTTATTGCCGGGCAAGAAATTTTTGTCTGGCTAAAACAGACAGCAACAAAGATAAAAGCAAGCATGTCAAACTGAACTTAAAAGACATAAAAACTCAAGCGGACAACCTAACAATAAATTAGCTTCTCATTAAACTACATTCTCTTTAAACTACAGTAAGCTTCCATAATAGAAAGTTTTGTAGTTACTTGACTTTATCCAGTGAAAATTCTATGCGAAATCCAAAAGAAGATATTATTTTTATAGAAATTGACGTCACATCATGTGTAACATAAATATTTACCAATTGAATATGTGACATAATATCAATTTATACAAATGGAACGTTCTTCTTTTGGCTTTCACAGCAATATTTTCACCTAGTAGAAAGCAATCTTAACATGGGAGTATGAAGCTTCTTTAAAATATCATAAAATCATGACACTCACCTGCTCAGTCCATTCTTCTTCAATTTGTCTTAATCTAACTTCAAGATCTAGTTCTGCTTGGCTACTCTTAAGTATATCACTGATTTCTTCCTTGTGTCTATAGAAATGAGTTGAAATTGAGTGAGAATTATGTTACCAAGCCAAACAAACTCTTTTGTACTATTGAATGTTGATTATATTAAAATATTTTGCTCGTTTACAGATTATTAAATCCACCAAAGATAATATAAAAAATATTTCTATCAAAAGCACTATTATTAATAATTACAGCGGTTGAAATAAGAGTAAATAATCACTGTGGAGGAGGGATTTTTGAGCATAATTTCAGACCTGAAACTAAGCTCAAAATCTACTTCTCCATAGTGATTATTTGCTGTTATTTCAACCATTGAACTAACTTGATGAATCCAATATTCATGATATGATTCAATTTGAAGATGTTTGCTTCCAATTGAAATGATTTCTTTGTAACTTGCATCACTTGTAGCCAATGGCGATTACGGATTTCCTAGTAATAAAAAGACACTGATGCATTTTGTTTATTTTTTTGTTATATTGACAACACGTTGATTGCTTGAGAATACATATAGAATGAATATAGAATATAATAATGATTAATGATTATACAAAATATCAAAGCAATTTCGTCTATTAAGTGTTTTATGCAGATATTTTTTAGTTCACTTCCCAGTGGGCAAAACCTTGTTCAAAGTCTGTAGTAAAGACACTAGAACAACATTCAATGTTGTTTAAGCGTCTTTACTGCGGTCTTTGAACAAGTTTTCCCATTGGTTTGAGAACACTAATTGCAATACAAATAGGAGTTTATCAACAATTTGATGGCACATTACAACATCATCATACCTTTGAAGCAAATTGGTGTAATATAGGAAATATTTCAAGATAATTATTGATCGCATTACTCAGTTCTTTAAATGCAAACCAATGATGAATAGCTAATGGTAAATTCATACACATTTCAAACATTTTTTCAACCTAAAATATAATTAAGAAACTGGTATCATAACAAAGTTTAACAATAATCAATTCAGTGGGCAAAAACATTGTTCTAGCATTATTACTGCTGACTTTGAACACGTTTTGCCAACTGGGAAATGTGTCACATGATTGAAAACATGTTAAAGTTAACTACAATCAATTTCGTTAATGTGGAGACAAAATACAGGTACCATAAATTTTCTAATTAACACCCCACATCTTTTTTTAACACTTTTCTCTAAGAAATGCCCCCATCTAAACTAAAATATCTGGCATAAAAATGACCACCTTTATTTTAATGCTAAACGTCTCCTTTGTAATAGGGGTGTTTAATAGAAAAAAGTCAGATAACGACAGTAATTCTTCATGTACTTTGTGATGGCTTTTATATAATCATATATCATGAACTTAAACAAAGTCTTCCCAATTTTTAATGCTTCCCTCCAATGAGCACCTTCCCCATCCCTTCTATAATTCAAAAATTTAAAGAAATATCTCAGGCGTTTAATTGGACATTTAATGTATATGGAAAATTATGAAAGATGGTTTTTCACAATATAGTAACAACACAAAATTTGTTTTAAAATGATTTTCATAATTATAAACAGACAATACCAAAGAACTATTGTGGTCACTTTAGAGATACACCAAAGCAGGTCTTGAATATAAGAACTGATGATAAGCAATGAGTCCCCAGGTAAAATCAAACATCAAGATGTGTTACTTGTAGAGCATTTTTAGTCTAAAAATAATTTAATAAAACATTCTGATCAGAATTTTTAAATGTCTATTAATTCAAACAAGCTTTTTATTATGGTCTTGCAAAATAGTATGTAAAGTTGCAGTAAAACTATCAACATTATACCTCTTTGTTAGATTCATTTAAATTCACATCTGCCCAAAGAGAATCGCGAAATCTAAAACAACAAGTTTGTATTTATAAATAATGAAATAATAGCATCTATGGAGATTAGTACTGATTCACCTAATCCTGTAGTGTGACTGGCAGTTGTTGAAATAAACATACACCCAACTATCATTGCAGACGCTTTCAAATCATTGACAAATGACACTTTTCAAATCATTGACAAATGAGCAGCAAATCTTATAAAGTCTATAATCTAAATATTCCCCAGTCGGCAAAAACCTGTTCAAAGTCAGCAAAATAACATTATAACAACATTCACAGAACGTTGTTCTAACGTTATTTTGCTGACTTTGAACAGGTTTTTGCCTGAGTCCCGGATAAATCTATTTGTTGAATTCTTCTTCTTCAAGCTTGAATATAACCGCTAAACATCACCTGTGGAGGTGGGTTTTATTAGTATAGTTATCAGCTCAAAGCTGAAAATTATACTTATAGTCACTCCTCCACAGGTGATGTAGCAGTTGTGCATTTAGGCTTGAACTATGTACTTACCCTTGATCAAAATGAATATATTTTTGGAACAATTCATATAACATTCCAAGTAGCTTTAATTCCTGTATAAAAATGAAATAATTGACACTTCTTATGATTGTGTAGGTAAACAATTAAGTCATAGATCATTGTTATTATTATCAGCTCAGGTTATTACAGATAATATATACAGCACATTTAATTATGGTGGATAAAGTAAAATGGATGGGCTATATCTGGGAATGGAGTGGCGCCCTCCCCTACCCTCGTGGTAGAAGCTAATGAAAGAGGAGCCTTCGGGTCGCCTCCGACTGCGGTCGGTCAACTTACTTACTTACTATACTGAGAATGGTGAAAGAACAATCTTATACCTCTCCAGTCTTCTTTAATTCATCAAATGGTGTTGGCGAAATACCATATAATCGTTGAACATCATGTAGTGTTTCTTTACGTTCATTAAATCGAATATATTCTGATTGAAATTCGTTAAGCCGTAAGACTGCATCATTAGGTGAGATTCCAGGAATACCAGGGCCTTGCGAATCAAACCGATTTCTGAACTGGATCACTTCAACAACGAATGCCTACAAAAACATTATAATTTCATCAAACATCAAAATCATAAGCTATTTTCAACCTTAATTAAAAATAACATGAAACAAAAGTGTAATATATTTTACATCATCAGGCTATGTAGGAAAAGCTTCGCTAAAATAAAATAGTTTACACTTTTTTATTGCGTTTTTATCATACATCGTCTCAGAATATGGCAAATATTACTTCAAATATAACATGTTTTCTTACTTGTAAAAAAGTTTGAAAATTTATTTGTACAAAGCTTTTCAGCAGAACACCATAATGATTTTTACTGTACTTAAAAATGGTATTCTACCGAAAAGCGTCGTGTAAACTTTATTTTATTTAAATGTTTTCTTACCTTTACGTCCTTATCCAATTCTTGTTCAAATATTGCTCTTTGCTCTCTCATAAGCTTTTGATTTGCCTATAAATAAGCTATCTGGTAATAAAATAAAATATAGAATAACACATTTGTGGGAATCAGTAGTACACAATAGACGGTAAATAGATAGACCAAGTACTTCCTTATTATAACATTTGACTCAAATTGTACTCAATAAAGAGAATGTTTGTGAAAAGAAAATACAAGGACAAGAAATTACTGAAGGTCAGAGGACATAACAACTGCTGGTCATCACTGTAGATAAAAACCTCATTTCCACAGTGATGAGCAGCAGATTCCTACCTTTTCTGCAGCAAGAACAAGCTCACTCCATTTATCTCTAAGACCTTTTACTATCTCAATCTCTTCTCTTTCAATAGGAATACCATAATCACTGAAATAAAATATACAATAAAGCACAGAAAATTCAAAGGGTATTATATTATAAGAAATACCTGGGGATAACCATCAAGAAAGACCCAAACGGCACAATCACAAAACTCTAGGTGAATAGGGGCGTTTTTATGACGATTTTTTTATTTATTATTGTTTTAAATTTAAACAATAAAATACAACATTTATCAGTGAGACCTCCTCCAAATTAAAGTACATTCACATAGAAATGATAAAAGACTGCACTAAAAAACATTAGCCATATTCAGGCATGGCTGTTTTGATCATGGCCTTGCAGATTCCACCTACTCATAACTTTTGAACAACTAGTGTATCATGACAGAAACAAAGCTAACGTCAGCATTTTTCTGATAACATCATCATAAATAGTTTGAAATGGCTTCAAATCCGTATATTCTTAGAAATATGATTGAAGAGTTCTGTTTTCAGTTTTAGACGGATATTATTTTGTTCTTTAATAATAGTTTCCGGGTTTTTAAAAACATTGCAAAATACAAAAAAAAATCGTCCAAAAAATTTCAGAAAAATTGGAGAGAACGGGTTAGTCATGTGACCAAAACTTTCAGAAACATTTCTATTGTTATTATATGTAACATGACTAAGTTTCATGTTATAAAAATATTACTCAAACACAAGTTTTACAAAATAATGGTATTGGCGATTTATTTAGGGTTTCTTCATGTAGAAATAGGTGGTCTCAGGTTATGACTCATATTTTTTGATCTGTTTACATAATGGAGCTGAAATTTTCACAATTGGCATCTTAATTTTAAAAAGTCATAAAGTTCCGACACTATTGATTTAGTGATTCAGATGTTTTAAATAATGTGACAGGGGCGGAATCCCTCCGAACTGGCCTGAATAGGGTGAAATTGCTCTAATTGTAAATATGCCACATATTTTTGGTTTGTTAAACTTTATTTCAATTCAATTCTTCCGTAGAGACAAAAAGATAGGCACACATTTTGTCATTGGTTGGTGGAGAGGAGAGGAGGGAAAGAAAAAATTTGCCTTATTTGTGGAAAAAATTTTTCTAAGTGCGGATGATGTCCAAATTATTAAACAAAAATTGAATGTGCAAAATGATTTTAACTTAGAATGTATGCCTGCAAGTCTTTCTAAAATATTGCCTTTAATGATGGTAGCACTTCAAGCAAATGACAATGGTTGAAATAAGAGCACCATGTAGGAGTGATTTTTGAGCATAGTTTAATAGCTTCAAGCTAAAAAGCCTAAAGCTATGCTCAGAAATCCACCGCAGCGATAGTATGTAGACTAACGCATGCTCTATATGTCTACTAAACAACACATTTGTGGGCTAAAAAATCCACATTTTCTTGCAGATTTAAAAAGGTGTAAAATGAACTAAACAAACAAAATTCTTACTTGCTTATTTTTTCATATAGATATTCAACAGGTTTATAAAGATCATCAATTTGATTTTCCATATCAGATATTTTTTGTATTTCATTCAAAACATTGTTTAAATCATATAGCGTTAATATTTCACATGTTAAATGTGACAAGAAGTTATTTTGTTGTGTTACAATCTCTTCCAAGCTAACCTATGAATAAATTACTTATGTTGTTAACTTCATTCTCACAAAACCTTCCATTCCTTTACATCTCAAAAACCTAACCTTCCAATGATAAAAGTATAATTTTCATATAATATTAAAAATGGGAATGAATGGGAATGTAACTGAGTGATCTACTGGAATTAAATCCAAGCTTATGTTGGAATACAATTTTTAAAAGCCTTCGCTATGGTGTATGCACTCTGAAACTATAGAATTTTGTGTGGCTAATGTCATGGAAATACTGGACTTAGCAACACATGACCTTGAACTTTTAATTCATCCATTTTGATGATTTATACTCTAAATTGAGTGTTACCTTAGCTACGTGGTGTAATTTTTGAACATAACACATTTTCCATGCTAAACTAAATCCACATAGAGAGTCTTTAATAGGGGAAGTATTCAACACAACAGGTCCAATATTTATTTGATCATTAATATTTAGAATACTCTTCTCGATATGAATTATTCTCTCCACTTCGGTATGATGTGCTTGCAGACTTGGATTTTCGTTTTCTAATGCTTCATACAACATATTCATATCATCACGCCAAAGAAAATTAAAATTTTCAAATACAAGTAATGAGCTATTCACATTGTTCTGAAGACCTATAAAGACGAGAGCTTGAAATAACTGCTGGTCATCACTGTGGAGGAGAGATTTTTCAAAATATTTTCAGCCAAGTTGGCTGAAAATATTCTGAAAAATCTCTCCT
>JAULBZ010003389.1:0-16528 GCA_032360805.1 Neoturris breviconis
TTATTAAATAGATCTTTTAAAGAGCTTCCAAATTATACAAAAAAACTTTTTTTGACTTTTTTAAGAAAAAAGCCTGCATTCTATCGTTAACCTACCAAAGAAATTTTGGTGCAATTGTTTGAGATTTGCCTAATTTGAAGTCGATTAGCTAGCTTCAATGAAATTTCAATATATAATAATAGTAATATTTTTTCCAAAATAACATCTGCAGAGTGTTTCTAAACTGTATAGTAGTCGTTTGTGTAGGCTAATTTTGAAATGAGAAAATTGTCAAGAAGCGGAAAATCAAAACGCTATAATAAAAATGGGAAGATAAGTATAAAATTCAAACTCTCATGGGACTTCAAAAAATACGAAATTCAAAAAGGTTTCAATATTAAGAGTTGCCGCAAAAAATCATTTTATTACCTTGTTGTTGTATTGCATTCCCAAAGAGAGGTATAAATGATGACATTCCAGATACACAAAAAAAAATGATGAGTATTACCTACATCTTGCAGTTTGTATCACTATTTTGAAGGAAACCTTATCAAAACTGGAATGATTAGAAAATGCATTTGTTGAGATTAAAAGATTAAAAATATTGTTTTGGATGGCAATCTCTTAGTTTATGCCTTGATGTCCTTAAAGAAAAAAGAAGGAAGAAAAAACAAGAAACAGTATGGGCTAGCCACCCAAGAATTTTAGGAGAAAGCCACAGTCAAAACGTTTGCTGTACAGCATATAAATCGCTAGTGGCACACACATAAGTATATGCACATATTATTTTTAAACGAGATAAGTCGTATTTATGCATGAACTGTAGCATAGCTGTATGTCCAGCTGCACAAAGGTTTTGGAAATAAACAAACAAAGTTTAGTTTTTGAGTCCAAAGGTTTTAATAAAATCAAATCAAAAAATATAATCAAAGGTACAGTAAAAGTAACCCACCAAACCAAGTGAAAGTTAAAGCTAAGCACATAAATATAATTTGAATACACACAGTATAGTGTTTGATATAATGTATTTATTAAGATAGTAAAGTTTCAGTTCAAACAAACAATTGGAACATCGTTATCAAGATAAAATTAAGTCAAGTCACTGTGGAAGAGTGTCATGAAATTTCATATCAAGGATAAACACCCAAATTTTACGTGGGATTAGGATTTCATGTCCTTATTAGGTTTATAAACTTTCAGGTCAAATAAACAATTAGAACACATATTACAAGGTAAAATTATGTCATGTCACTGTGGAGGAGTGTCATGAAATTTCACATAAAGAATGAACACCCAAATTATACATGGCATTAGGATTTCATGTACTTATTAAATTGATAAAGTTTCAGGCAAAATAAACAATTGGAACATCTTTACCAAGATAGAATTATGTCAAGTCACTGTGGAGGAGAGTAGTAAAATTTTATATCAAGGGTAAACACCCATATTTAGTCTTTATTATTCCAGATGAATAAATGACGTAACTCAGCATTTTTTGGCATGACATCGGCATTAAAAATGGCAGCTTAAAGAGAAATATTTTCTTATCAACATCTCTTCCTCTCGCTCTCTCGCTGGAAGACTTGTTCTTAGCCTACTATATCTTCAGTACCTTGTTTTCTTGTACTCTCTTGGTTGTAATAACCTAAAAACTATTTTTTCCTAATCCACATTCAATTTGTTAATGTGTTTACATACAAAGTTGTTGCTTTGATTTTGCTTTGTTTACTTTTGTTTTCATTATTTGGTTACCATTGGTTACCGATACAACAGATGTTAATTATTCAAAATGGTAACTTTAAAAATTTATTTATTCGTTTCTTGAATTAATTTATTTGTTTATTTTATTTTTTGCCTCGATTATTTTTACTTGCCTGTAGAATGTTCTAGAATTTCTCATTTGGGTTAATGGAAATATTCCGATTGATCAGTGGGAAAAAACTGAATCAATTAAGCAGATCACTCCGATCTCCTAAACAAACCAAGTCAAGAGCAGGTTTGGTCGGTGGGCCCACGAATCAATCTGAAATCCGAATTAAGTGCAGATTGGGTTTGATCAGTGTGATTAGTGGGCCCACTAAAGTGCAAATCAAATGTACCATAAGAAAGATTTTATATAAGATAAGAAATTCTAGTATCATTTCTTATGTTTATCAATATCAAATCAACTTGTTTTCATGATGGTGGTAAACGTTAATTAGAGGATGATGTATTTCTGGACATAAAATAATATATATTTTTGGTAATTGAGTAAAAGTAATACCCTTAAGAATATAATACAATTGAATAAATGAATGAATAGGTAGAGCAGCATCTTGTACTTACAGGAGGATGAATCTTGTATGGGTGATACAGTAGAAGCTAATTCTAAAAGAATAAATAAATAAAAATATAAATAAAAACAAACAAACAAACAAATAAGAAAACAAACAATAAAATCAATAAATAAAAAAAGTAAATATCCCTTGTAAACTTTTGTGACCAACATTCAGTTCTGCGTAAATAACTTCAATAAAGACAAATTCAAGAAAATTCAAGTTAAAAGTTCCAGTAGGAATCCCTATAAATTATGATATGCAAATTGTGAAATCTTGAAATTAAAACAAAGAAAAAAAATAATTTTAATGCCAGTTGAAGCTGATGACTAAACCAAGTGAAAGTTTAACCTAAGCACATAAATGATTTGCATACACACATTATAACGTGTTTCAAATATGTTTTTATTAAGTTGATAAAGTTTCAGGTCAAATAAACAATTGGAACAACTTTATCAAGGTAAAATTATTTTAAGTCACTGTGAAGAAGAGTATTGAATTTTCATACCAAGGACGAACACACAAAACTTTACATGACATTAGGATTTCATGTCCTTATTAAGTTGATAAAGTTTCAGATCAAATAAACAATTGGAAGACTATAACTTCTCCACAGTGGATATGAATTGCATACACACATTACATATAATAAATCATTACACCTCAATAGATCATTACGCATCATATCATTATATATGCCACATATATTATGTGTTATAAGGTATACTTTAACTTAATGCATTTGTTTTTAAATGTACTTACACTTCATTTATTAAGTTAACACTTAATAAAACATATTAAAGTAAAGGTGGTTGTCATCATCTGTTATTAAAATTAAAAGGAAATAAAGAATAATGAAATAGAAGATAACATATTCATTAAAACAATTTATTATTTTATTAAACAATAATTCTTTGTTGAATTATGTATTGTCATTATATTATATTGTCATTACTGAGAGCTATTAATAATGTTTTTATTATCTTTTTATAAAATTATTTTATTAAAATACTCTTCTTCTGCTGAAGTGTGTATTGTCATTATTTTTAATTTGAATTAATAATAATGGGAGTATATAGTTAATGTTATAAAAAATTATGCTCATAATTGTAATTAAATGCTTTATGACCCTAAATTGGATACACATTAATATTTTTTTTCCTAAAATCAAAACGAAGACTTAAATTCATAAGATTCTAAAATTTCTTTGAAAAATATTTTATCATTTATGAAGAAGCATTCGCAACATACAGAATGTCTGTCATAAAAGATTCACCGTCAAAGTCTCATAGAAAATTAAAATATCAAAAAAGAGGTTCTACATCTCCCCTCATCATTTGGGTATGATATTGCTTAACCAAAATTTAAATGTGGTCAAATCCTCACAGAAATCATATTCTTACAAATTTGTCTCCAGTTTTGAAAAAATCCCTTTTTCCCCGATACTTGGTCCCAAGTTGACGAAATTGAAGAATTTCACCAGCATTCTCATAATATTGCCTAGAAACCATAGTCAAATTTCAGAGTGGTACCACACCTTTTCGGTCCATTGGACTAAAAATGTAATTCGGACCCTTTTTACCCAAAACTCAAGACCAAATAGACAAAATCAAAAATTGGCGAGCCCTTATAAAATATCATCGTGAATGTTGGTACCAAATTTCAAGATGGTAGCACTTCGGAAACATGGTTTATTATGAACAAAGTTATAGCAATAGCCCATTGTTTGGTGGGCTAAAATCAAATAACATAATTTTCTTGTTTTTTTACTACATTAACCCCTACTACTTAGAGACCATCTCCAAAATTCCTTCCCAGAGAAAAAGTGCTGAATCAAAAATCTTGCAATTGATTGGTTTCTTCAATCAATTGCAAGATCTTTGATTCAGTACTTTTTCTCTGGGAACGAATTTTGGAGATGGTCTCTAAGTAGTACCAAAGAAACCAATCAATTGCAAGCTCATAGATTAATTTTTCTCAAATTCATTGATTTTGGCTTCTTTAAAGCCGCTAAGATATCTGCTTTTGAAACAAATTTTGGAGATGGCTCCTTGCTGAAAAAGATTTTGCGAAAAATTGAAGCGAAAGTTATACCTTTTCTCCACAAGAAATCTGAATACGTTGGTGATTTTAGTCCCAAAAAGACTAATCTTTTTGCGTAAAAGATTTACTGTTAGTAAAAAATGTTAATAAAAAACCTTTCTTAACTTTTTACCTATATTTTACCTATACAAAATAGATAACAAGTTGGTCTATTTGGAGCAACAACAACCACCATATTGCTGAACATATTGGTCCTGGTTGAATTACCAATTGGCCAGAAATAAACCAAATATTTGCAAGAAAAAAAAAGAATTCTTTGATCTAAGGGGTCGCACCTTTATATTCATATCAAAGAGGATGTGTTATACATGGATAGATTGTATATCTCATGTACTTAATGATCCCATTGTGCCTATGGAAATATCTTACAATTCCAGGAATTAATATTACAATTCACTCTAAATTTCTTATCCCATATTTTTGCGATTTTACGCTTCCCAGATAGTCACAACGGATATTTAAAGTAACACATGCTGGCAACTCAAAAAATATCCTACTAACGTTAAGTGACCTGAAATAATGATGTGTGTGTCAAAGAATGCTTTAATTGCCTTCAGAAGCATTAGTAGTGTTTTGGAGAACAGGCATGTAATCAAATCATTGTGATAAATCTTATGATAAGCCCTATCAAAAAAATTGATTTTATGAAATTTATTTCATAAATATTTTGAGTAAAAGTTTTTCGAATCAAAAGTACCAACTCCAAATATAAAATGTACTTACCAACATTAGTATTCACGGGTTGATTATTGGTTGCAGCTTAAATAAAGAATATCATCCCGGTTAAATACCTTAGCCACAATCTTAATAAAATTTTATAAGATCCTATTAAAATTTTAAGAATAATTTTAGGTTGTTATTCTTAAAATTAGAGTGAGAGCAAATAATCAATGTGTTGGAGGGATTTTTGAGCATAGCTCCAGACTAAAAGGTCTGAAGCAATGTTCAAAAACCCCTCCAACACAGTGATTATTTATGTGCGATCTTCTTTATGGAATATATCAGTATTCAAAATAAGAGTAAAAAAATCCTTTCTCCGCAGTGAAAACTTGCTTTTATTATGAACACGTATATGCCAGTTACAGTTACCTTTACTTTTCAATTGACTGATTAACACATGGTGTGAATAGTGAAGTGAAGCATTTAATTAATAGAAGCAATCTTCACTACTAAACACATTCACTGTCTGAAAGCATCAAACTGTAAAAGTTACTTAAAGGTTCAAGTCCTCTTCAATGGAACAAAATGACAAAGCATGAATGATCATAGAAGTACATCGGTCAGGGAAATCTGCAAATTAGGTCATGTGGCTCAATTTCAGTATTAGCTTAATTAAGACATTTCACCTGGCTTATTGAGGTACATTGTGTCTTAATTAGGGTATCAAAACTCTTCTTACCTAAATTACCCTGCCATCGACAATCTGTTCAGTGGAAAAAGAAAATAAACTTTGCTTTGATCAAAAATGATCTAAGTTGGTTCACAGGTCTAAAAGATATGCCTCTAAACAAATATATCATGGCTTTATTAGGATAATGTCTGATAAAATGATAATCAATACATTACCTAGACATGGCAATACATCTGCAGAATCCGGTAAAATGTTACCTAAATATAAGAAAGGTAAATAAATTTAATTCTCGAGGATTCAAAGTGTACCACGTTAATACATGCACAGCATAAGACTGTTGAATACAGACACGTATAGCTCAGTGTTAGGACTGATATGGCAACACACAGTCTGGATACAGATCTATACGAGTCCGTATTTAACAGTCTTTCACACCATGATAGCTGGGAGACAATTGAAGTGCTACTTCAAGGGAGTCATTTATTTAAAGATTCATAGAATAAAGGGACCATTATTTAAGAGAGACATCTATTTTAGAAAGTTAATCGATAATCATCTCAAATACAAGGTATTTTTAACCAATACTGTAGAGTTATTTGCTTAATGGACCAGATGACTGGTAGTCAATGGATCAGATTTCACATGCAGTTCTTCTATTTTCTGGCAAACAAAAGCATTTCCCTAAAGGATGATTACATGAAGCTGTATGCCACATTGTATTAGGTCATTTTAAAATATCACAGTCACTAATGTCTAAGCAAGGATATCCCTTGAAACATTTCACATTAGGCAATGGTTAAATATGCTAAAGATCATTCAGTAGTATGATGTGTGATGTTTATAACTATCTTTCTACTTGGTACTTAAATTACTGAAAAAAATAATATACTGGTCAGACTACCAACCTATAAACACCAACGTTTTGCAGAATTTGCAAAAAAAACCCATAGATTTCGTGATTATGCAAAGATAATAATTATGCAAAAAAATGGCAACTGATTTACTTTGATACAGCTTCCTATAATTGTTACGGTGACGCACCAACATGAATCAGCTGCCATTGTATTTGTTGACATAGTCTAATTATTGCTGACAGCAACAGAGTTGTGATGCATGTTTTGCAAATTCTGCAAATGGCCATTTCTTTGGTGCGCTGAAAAGTAGTGATTGGATTTTCTCGACTCGCTGAAAAAATTGCAAGTGCTGCATGCAGACATTTTACCAAATGAATGGATCTATAGTGAGTTGCAACATTTTATTTCATTAAAACCCTACAGACAAGGGTATCTGGTGTATTGCGTTGTGTTGAACGACAAACAAAATACTGAACAAAATAAATCTTCTGGACTATTAACAACTTACTTGCATTGCATTGAAATTGAGCAGTAGGAGTCAAACCAACAACAAACAAACCCTGGGTGCACACATTGGAGCGACATCTCAATTTAATAGGTTCAATGCGACTTTCAGGAAATGAACAGTCTTTGGAATCGGTAGATTTGAAACCAACCTGAAGTCAAATTAATGTAAATCAACTGAGAAATATAAAGAAAACACAGAAAAAACACACAGTGTAAAAAACTAAGGGACCGTCTCAAAAATAATATCTACAGAGAAGAGTACTAAGTAAATGATCTTGCAATAGACACACTTCTGCACAGATTCATTTTTGTTGGATTTTGTTAATTTTAGTTGATTTAACCATAACAAAAAAGTTGACTTTGGAACAACATTTGAGATGGTCTCTAATACGGTATACCTTATGTGGACTGTGTTATACCTTATATGGACTGTGTTATACTTTATATGGACTGTGTTATACCTTATATAGACTGTGTTTTGCCATTATTGCCATTATTCATGATGAAATATTATAACAGTATAGACACGACCATTACAGTAAATTAAGAAGTCTTTAATCAATCTCACTAAGTTCATTATGTTTTAGAAAGTTTAGAATTTTATTGGCATTGCTATGTTAATAATGTTCCTCTATTGTTGCAAAAAGAGTAAAGTTTCATAAAAGTTAACGTTTCAAATAAAAAATTGGAACACTTTTATCAAGGTAAAATTATGTCAAGTAACAGTGGAGGATAGTGAAATTTCATATCAAGGATAAACACCTAAAAGTAGATATGAATTAGGTACACACATTATACATCATAGCATTATGTAGACATCAAATTAAAATAGATAATACACCTATGTTATAGTATTAGTTGCGCTTTTAAAGACTTAGTATATGTTATACTGTATTAGCTACATTCAGACTATATGTATAGTATAGGATAATGCTTTAACCATACTACTATATATGTATATGTTGGTTGAAAAAACCATGTTATAATACATATTATAGTTTTATTTAAAAATCCATATTCTATATATAGGATAGTTTTAATAGCCCTATTCTAGTTTTATTTAATGATCCATATTTCATAGATAGGATGGTTTTTACTAATACTAGTTGATGTTATTAAAACCAAAAAATAAAGAACCACCAGAGAATAGAACAATGCAACAGAAGAATAAATTTTATTTAATAATCATTAAATAATATAATAACATCTTTTTATAAAAGATTCTTTCATTAAAAATATATTCTTTTGTTGAATTGCGTTTTGTAATGTTTTTTATAACCACATTAGCACTTTCAGTAATGTTATTAAAATCTACTTATACTCATGGTGTATGCAATTTCGTTGTATGACCCAAGTGAGTAGCATTAATATTTATTTCAAATTTGAAGAAGGAAGCTTTTAAAAATCATAAGAGAGACTTCAAATCCTAAAATTCTAAAAGTTCTAAAAAACCTCTTATCATTGAGAAAGAAGCTTCCCCAACAAGCAAAAAGAATCATGGTCAAAGTCTAATAGAAAATGAAAATGCCAAAAAAGTCTCCACTTCTCCCCTTATCATTTGGGTATGATATTTGGGTGAATGTGGTCAAAACCTCATAGAATTGTTTTTCTCAAAGATTTTCCAAGTCTTCACGTTTGAAAAAAATCCCTTTTTTGCTGATACTCTGTCCCAAATTAACAAAATCGAAAAGAATTTGGCCAGCGGTATCGTAACATTGCCTCGAATACCATAACCAAATTACGGGACAGTGCCTTTTCGGTCCATCCTCTCCTCCACAGTGATGATCAGTTATCTTATACCCTGTTTTGGAAGGAGTATGTAGATATCACTTGGTGCAGGAATTTTCAAAAAGGCTTTGCAGTGCTTGAATATAGTATAGTATAATATAGCCTCAGTCAACAAAGCCTGAAGTTATGAGATCTCATACGGATTCAAAGTGATAATGTTGCCCTTATTTCAAACACTTTTTTATATGCTGGAATACTAGTAGTTACAATCAGTTTTTGCGCTTAAATCTCTATACCTAATATACCGTATTATATAATTTAAAATTAAACAATTTAACTTACCTTAGCAAGATTATCTCGCTCATAGTATTCCAGCTTATCATAACTTATAACCGTATATGTTGTTATACCATTTGATGCAATCACTGCTTGAAATGTATTTTTCTAAATAAAATCATGCGGTATTCTAATCACAGCTACAGTACATCTCACTGAGTGAAACTAATAAGATTAATGACTCAATTTTATACGCCAGCTTTTTCATTTAAAATGCAAGTTGTATAATAAAATTATCGAATCTTCTGTCCGACACTATTTTTCAAAATACTTTGCATAAAGTTAGTTTGACTACCTTAACCCTATTCTATCAAAATTTCAGTTTGATTACGTCATCGGATCAAATAATGTGGTCATAATCTGAGATCACCTATTTCTACTGTGAGAAATCCCATATAAATCAACGATTCATTATTTTGCAATAACTTGTGTTTGAATAACACTTATAACATAAAACTTAGTCAAGTTACATAAAATCTTGAAAGAAAGATTTATGAAGGTTTTAGTCATGACTAACCTGGTTTCTTCGATTTTTCCGAAAATTTGAAAATCGGAATTTTTCGGAATTTTGGACAATGATTTTGGTATTTAGCAATGCTTTTGTTAAAAACCGGGAAACTATGTTAAAGAGCAACATAATGGCTGTCAAAAATTGCAATGAGATTATCCAGAACTCTTTTAATCATAATTCTAGCAAAATACATAATTATTTTAAGCAAAATTTGCCATTTAAAAATATTTGTGATATTTATCGAAATAATGCTGACGTCATCAAAAAATGTTTTTCAACTTGTTTCTTTTATGATACACTACGAGCCTTCCAAGTTTCATCGCTATATTACCTGTTGTTTAAAAGTAACTTTAGTCAAAAAGCCCGCTTGAAATAGGGTTAAAGGTATTACATTTCATGGGTACAAAATCTTTCAAAATTCGTGAGTATTAAATGTGGTTACAAACATGACTCAACGTGCTCACAAACATGATTAGCGTACACAAATGTCCCTGCACGTAGAAGCAAGCAGTGGGCAAATAAATTTCATTTGTATGTCAACGTTATCATTGTATGTATATTTTTCCATGAAAAACAACAAACATTTGTTAGCATGTACACCGTAGGTATTGCTACCATATTTGTTGATAAAAATTATTGTATCACAATCTCTATTGTTAATGCTATAAAATCATATATTTTTCCATGAAAAACTATGAACTTTGCATGTTCACCATAGTTACAAAAAAATTCTTAACTTTATTTACTCGCTTTTTGACGACAGAAATTATCAATTTATGCAGTAGTCATCACACCACTTCACATCGGAATATGTTATCCAGTCTGTGTACAATTTCTGGAGAATGATCATGTATGTACTCGCCTCTTTAAATGAAGCACCAACTCCCTACAATGGGCTGCTGCCAAATTGCAGACCCAGACATTGCTGTACGTCCACCCACAGTACCTGTGTATATCACGACTGGTTTAGCTTCGGCTGACCTCTAAGGAGGTGTCAACTGACTCTGGCCCATGGAGACGTTCACGTTGCCACCAGATCGATCGTTTGCACTATGTGCATCTGGGCTTTCGAAGTAGGCATGTGGAAAAAAAGCTGACCAAAATGCACATGAAAGTCTTGATATTTTTCAGAGCTGCTGACCCCTACATTTTCATGAAAAATATCACTCCAAAAGTTGGTTGTTTCGCAAAATGGAATGATTAGTTTGATTAGTTGACTTGGAATGCCAAATCAAACGCACCCTGAATTTTGCAGGTATTTAAATTTGCGAATTAAAGAAAATAATAATATTTCGCGGGTATTAATTCCTGAAAATTTTTCAAAAAACGTGAAAACTGTTCCAGTTAAAAGCAAACTATGTGTGTGCATGCGAAATATTTTTCCGATTTGTGAACTTTGTTTTGTGTATTAACGTTCTTGCAGCAACATGGATAGAAAGAGCACCTAAAAACTTTCTATTTTTCAATGCATGTTTTAAATTACATATTCAGCGAGTTATAATGATATTTAATTATAGAAGAAAATTTTATTGCAAAATTTCAACATTTGTTGACACCACCGTTATCAAGCTACACCTGATAAAAATAAGTTAATGAATCATTATGACATTACGTCAATATTGTTTTTTCCTTTGATTTCTCAAATAAGAAGACCTAGGTTTCCAAAATGTTGAAGTTACGTTTTGACCATGCTCTTGGTTAATTCCACCACTTTTTGGATCACAATATATTTGTAAGGAAACGGGGTTTTTTTACTTAAGGCTTTTTTAGCAACCCTTTAAAATTAGGCTCAAATTCTTCTTAGGAATTTCTTAAAATTTTCCGACCAATTATATATTGACAGTCATTTGTTATTAAAATATAAAAGGCAACATGAAACATCTATTGCTTATAATCGAATTGAAAATCGTTGCAGGTCAGGTTAAGCAAATTTGACATGTTTCCATTCAATTTATGAAATTACTACATTTGAGGCTGGTCGTTTTCTCAGCATTTTCTTAGCTTTTCTGTGTTTTTAATGCTTATTTTCTTATAAATGTTCTTCTTATATAAATGAAACATGTACTGGATCTCCAGTGCTTTTTGGATTTTTCACATGTTTTCCACATGTTTTCCTTGGAATGTCAGTTGATTGTGTCATGAATCTGCAGTTTATATTGGACACTGCACTTATATTTCAACATTACATTGCATTTAGACATTGTTGTTTTAGCTACCATGCAGAAATGCAGAAATACAAAAATATGTATATAACATCTTTCAAATTGCCAATGTACATTGAACTGCAAAATTAAGACCACATAAAATACATTCACCAATGTGGGTTTTATTTTCTCACAAAGAATTAGTAACATTGTTAATAAAATAACCTAAATTTTTCGAAACTAGTCTGTTTACAGTTTAGTAAAGCACTATTCTTTATTACCAGATTTCAGTAATTCAAACAAAGTTTAGCTTCTAAATATTTTCATTCCCGTCGTATAAAATCTGTATAGTCAGTTCTGCCATTTGTTGTAATATTAGGATATGTTTCCAAGAATAGCTTAAATTTTTGGGTCCAGTATTTATAGGGTCCGTCAAACTTGGTCAGTTTTTATTGAGCCACTAAGATAAGACTCTGACTGGGTCTGAGTCCGATAAGTAAAGGATGCTATTTTTTTCTGAGCAGTGTAAAATTATGATAATTACCGAACTATATAGCTCAACATACAGACTGTGTAATGCCATATCAGGGTGTTAGATAGAGGTTCAGAAGCAGCATTATAATCTCTGGCTAAACACCCCGCATATATGGCCTACATACGGAGCTTTATTTGGGTTTGTATTCATCAGTCTTTCATGCTGTGTTATTCTCTACCATTTAGTTTATGCTTACTCTTCTATTGACAAACATTCATATTTATTAATAGTACATTATAAAATACCTTGGTGGTCTCATGGTATCCTGGAGCATTAAACCATGTCACAATTAACGTACGATCTCGGTCGGCATTAAATGAATCGTCATATTGTTGTAGAAGCGAATTTATAGTATCCGCGTCGTTTGAAGATATTGTTGTTCTTGCAAACACATCAGCAGTTCCAGATATAATATGTGCATCAGCATAATATACCAATAAAGACTGTTCTGGATAAGCAGACCAGTTTCGGTTTGGGTTGGGTGAAGTATATGCACTTGAGAATATACCACCATTTGTGCTAACCTATTAAATAAAAGTTGCATATATAACTGTTGCGTAGTGCTTATAAAATAAGAACACTAATGGCTATGGAGGAATGACTTTCGAGTCATAGCTTTTTGTAGTTTCCTTATCTTTGTTTAAAAATATGCACAAGATTAAATATAGTCTCTCTCTTCCCTAGAACTTTTGATGAAATAAAATATATACTGAGAAAATGAAGTGTATAAACTTTTAAAAGGAGAACAATTTTGATAAAAAATTGCGATCATCTTGACATTGGCATATTTTTCAAAATTAATGTTCTAATCCCTCAAAAAGATACAGAATTTAGACACCTTAATCAACAGCTTACATGTTCAATTTTGAAAATTATGAATTATTTCATATCGATATATCGCGATATCGAACATAACATTTTAACCCTAACGATATCGCGATTATATCGATAGTTCAGTCCTTGATATCGATATTGAATTTTCTATATCGTGACAGCTTAAACTCAGCACCATATAATATTTAACTCACTAACTCAGTGGGCTGCAACTCACAACTCACATAACTCACAACTCAAAAGTTACCCAAACCCTATTTTTAATCAGTGTCTGGCCTGCATAGCTAAAAATGTATAAATAATCAGATACATAGTAAGATTTTACTATTTTACTATCTATCATGCATATATCCGGGTCAATATCCACTGCACTGGCAGAATCAAAATGCACCAGGGACGACCTAGCTATATTTTGATGGTTGTTTCTTGAATTTGGTTATTTGAGTATTTTTAAAAGGTGAGAATGGGGTTAATGTGTGGTTAATGTGGTTCCACATCAGAGTCATAGGCGCACTGTAAATCTCTACTCTGACAATATATATAATTCATATATATATAAAATATATACTTATATTGTAGAAGCTTGCTAAAAAAGACACGACGTTTCACTCTTCTGTAGTTCAGGACGTTTTGTTTAGCTAGTCTCAGAAAGCAATAAACAATGAACAATTTGTACGTTTTGTAATGTTTGAAGTGGTTTTTAGTACCTGGTTTCAGGCGCGTGTTTCCGTTTCCTCGTGAACACTCGTTCGTGAACTGGTGAAGATGAAAACGAAACTGATCTGCCAAAACTTCCAAGAAAAGCATAGTCATACTGCCGGAAGCCGAAACGAATCGGGGAATCGGAATATCGGGACTAGGCTTATTGGTTTCCACTGGGTTTCCACTTTGAGCCAATTTAGAAACATTCGCAACTACAATCTTGACAAAAAAAATATATGAGACATTTATGAGACATGAGATTTATCTGTAACATTTTTCTAGTAGACTTTTTTTATTAGCAACTGACAAATAGCAAGGTCAAAAAAGTGGAAAGTGGTGGGACATAGGCTGACGCGTCCGCGACATAGGTTGAAAGCGTCCTCGGCTCACTTGCAGTTACTAGGGGTCTCTTGGGGAGGGCGGGAGGAGGGTGGGTAGGTCAAATAACCAAGTTGGAGTTTCTAGCACTGCCTAGTACCCATGCACATTTTCGTGTCATTGGTCTTGCTAATCAAAATTTCTAATTATTGCACGAATTTCACTTTTTCTCAAAAAAATTATTACCAAGATTGTAATAGCATAGTTAGCCTTTAATGCGTAAATATTATGCGCAGACTTTTCTCTCCATAATTCGAACTTTTTGAAATTGAAGTGAGCATCATGGAGCAAAATTAGATGAGCATTTTGTTTTCTCATTCTTAACTTTGTGTAAAAATAGATAAGAAAAATGTGCTTTCTTTATTGTTCTTTTAATCAAATTGTCCAATTTTGACAAACTTTCTTTATTCTAAATATCTCCATGATATGATAATTTAAACTGTTTGAAAGGTCCCTTCCCTGCCGGCAAAATCAGTTTCTTGCTGGCTGGGTAGAGATCTGTCACAGAGATTTACCAAGTAGACTTTAGACTTAGAATCTTTTAGGTTTTTATACAAACTCGACAAATTCTGTTGTTTCTGGCAGCCTAGTATCCAGGCTCCTGGAAATGTAATGTAACGGTCTAAGTTGAAATTATGAATTTTTGCACGGATTTCACTTTTTGCCATGATTGTAGCAAGGAACCATTTCTCAAGAATAATACTGTTTGAAATAGTTAACGGTAGTAACGCCGGAACAACGTCTTGACGTTTTTTCATGTTTCTCCGACGTTGCTCCGACGACACCGAGAAGTAATAAACAATATACTTACATAGAAAGAAAACACCATGGTATCCCAAAATTTAATAGGTTGACTTGTTGATATTTCAAATGATTTATCATCACCATAACCTAATGTTCTATCTCCATTATACAAACCATATGGTAAAAATGCTGCATTGTATGGATAGATTAGATAAAACAATACCATTAGCTTTAAATGTATTTTCATCTTGATATTAGTCTTGTTTTTAACTAATGTATCAGAATTATTGAGAGAACACAATTTCAAGTAACTGAGACATCCAAGGGTTGATTGCGAAAAATTCGCTGCAATAGCCAAAATATCTTCTAATGATCAAAAGGTAGAAATTGACGTCGCATTTTGTGGGACGTCGATTACTACCAATAGAATGTCTTCTTCTGGTTTTTGCAGCGAATTTTTCGACTGCAGTAGAAATCAAATCTAATAGTCAATTATTTTCCAACCTCGTTCCCAGGGTTTCTTCTCTCTTGAAAAAATATCGGATAGAAAAGGCATGCAGTCCTGGGAACGGGGCTGTTCAATTCCAATACTGTTATCAATCGACACTGACGAGGTTCTTGATACATCAAAACAATGGTTGTAACTACGCTCAGCTTAAAAATATTGGAAATTTTAATGTTTTTTAAAAGAAAAATTAGATACATTTTAGTATGCTCCACAAACCTGGCGCTTGGTGAAAAACGCTGGCACTTTTTTGACGCCGGGAGAGTCAGCGGATCAAGTTAATACATTTCAACGGTGTTATCAAATATTAAAAACGAGCTTCTTGTCATACGTACCACTTGTGAGAAACAACACTATCCTATTGAGCATTGTTCAAAGTACGCAGTAAAGACACGACTTGTTCAAAGTGCCTAATTGTAGTGGATCTAATAACAAGAGGATGGGGGTCTGCACAAAATCCAAAAATTCTTAAAAGGGTTTAAGTAAAACCCTTATAGAGCCTGTTCCTAATAAATGGAAATGGATGGTGTTTTTAAACCAAAACAGGAATTTAACCCCCTCCTACAATTAGGCACGGGGAATTAATTGTTTTGTAATTGCCAATCAACTACGATATCATTAGCGAGGTTTGAACTCGTACTACACCCTGATCCTGCACAAAACCAGCACTCTAATCTTCTGTATTATAAAGGTGAATTTACACAAGTCGAGAAAACGTCAAAAGTTCGACATTTCATTAGTAGAAATTGACATCACACGGCGTGTGATGCCAGTTTCTACCAATAAAATGTCTTCTTTTAGCTTTCACGCAAAATTTTACTTAGCGTAAATTAACCTTAGACAGCCTTTACATAGACCCTTGAATAAGTCTCACCCTAAACGATCTTGCGTTTGATTGGTTTCTTCGTATATTTCATTACTACGGCTATACCCAGCCGGCAAAAACCTGTTCAAAGTCAGCAAAATAACGTTAGAACAACGTTCAAAGAACGTTGTTCTAAC
>JAULBZ010003390.1:0-16528 GCA_032360805.1 Neoturris breviconis
ATAAACATGCTATATTTAAATAAAATAACAATTACACAAACCCCAAGGCAATAACTAAAAACTTGCCCTTTGATATTAAAAATTAGACCACAATTTTTAATAAAGAGGAAGTTTTTTGTAATGTTCTTTCAAGTTGTATCTTTTAATTTAGAAATATTTTTTGCAATTTATTTATTTATTCCAACAAATGTGATAACATTGCACACTATTCCCAAATGCCTGCGAAAGATTAAAAATGAAAGTGGATATCATCATAATTGACAGCGAAACCATGCGGATTGATAACGATTAGAGTATACAACACACACAACTCTTTGCATTTTTCAGTTTTTATTCCAGACTTTGGAAGAGACAAAATACCATTACAAAATGAAAGGGAAAACACGAGGGTTTTTTTTAGCTCTTATAGATAAACTAACAAAACGAGCGTGTAAATAAAACGAGATCAATCCAAATACCATATTGTAACGAAAGTAATAACTACAACATACCTTTGGCGACAACACCTTGCTACAGTATTTTAAATCATTAATTCCATTTAATTGAAGTTTCTTGTTTTTAACTTCCTTCTGTACGTTCATCGCTTCTATCTTTTTCGCTCCATCACCCTGGAGTTTACGCTCTCCACACTACATTACCGAGATTTCAATGAAAATCTTGTAGTCAAGATCTTGATTACAACATGCTAGAGCGTAGGTGAAGAGGTCACGTGACTTTGTCCGAGTTTGCAAAGTCCATGTTTCGCCTCAAGATTGCCGCCGTAAATTTAGCCTGGTTTACATTACCCCATAATTAAGGTTCGGTTTACATGGGCTGCAAGTCTAAGCTTGAAGCGAACTCTGTTTCGAATATATGTACGGCTTGCATATTTTCATGTATAGAAGTTCATAGAATATAATAGGTCGAACTTTTGTAAGACTGTTTGAGCCAAGAATAACACAGCAGGAAATACGACTGAATGCGGACCCGATATAACACAGTCAGAATACAGAGTTATTCAGTAGTCTTTCATGTTGTGCTTTAAAAAATATAATACAGTAGGTACCAATGGATAGGAAAGGGGGACTTATATTTACATGTACGGTATTAGCTAGTAGCAGTATTAGGTAATCTGTCAGGTCGTATAAATTATAATAATTTTGCATATGGACTTACATAGTTTTAGCCTGCAAAACCAAGTTACATAGAGGTCATTAATGTAGTGAAGATGAAAGCTGGCCACTATTTAAGATCTTTGAACTTTTACTATTGACGTCATTGAAATGTGATTAAACATTTGAGGCGATATACCTAGCCGGCAAGTGACGTTTTTTCAACATAAAAACGGTGTTTTTTCCCAGTGAGCACACGACGTCGGATTAACGTCGAAACAACGGCGACGTTTATTTTCCCACCCAATCGTAAATACATACGTGCCAATCGACACGAACTTATTTGTATTTATATCTTCCTTAGTGTTATTTAATTCAATTCCCTTGAATAAATTATAATTAGTGTCCTTTCACACGATTGTATTTCCCTTAAGGGAATTTCATACGAATAAAAATGGTGTTTGATTTAACTCTGATTGAGTTAAGTACCGAGATTTATGAACGTAAAAAGATATTATATTTATTAGAAGAAATTGTGTTCTTTCAGCTTGTTCCACACTGCAAGACAAAACGAACCAACATAATATATTGACGTCACGTCGTGTGCCTTCAGGGTTTGACGTCTGATATCAAAACAACGTCTTTTTTGTATTGACAAAAACTTAACGTACCAATTAGGTTGGCTCGAAATTTGTGTCGCTTTCCAAGGCTTCTTTTCGAACACCTCGTCAAACAATTAGTTCGATCAAAAAATATCTAAGAAATAGCTAAGAAAATTGCCTAAGAAAATAATTGAAGAGAACCAGAAGGAATAGTAGAAAATTGAACGGCAAAATTTACTTTATTACAGTATTCGGATGGTATTTTTAGTGATATTTCTCACACAAGTTATGGGAAGATTTTTCTTCTTTCTTTCGAGCATTTATTTCACAGACAAATTATTACCAAAAGAAGTTTTTTCTCCCTTTCTCCCGTTAGTTAGGTAGTTTATATTTTATGTGGTACGACATTTGAATGAATGTTTGATTTGACACTGATGACATTTTCCCATCACAATAAGAGCTTAAATAATCAAATAAGCACTTAAATTTAGATCTACCTAAAAAATGTTCAACTTTCAGCAAAACACAAAATCTTTCATTCTCCACAATGTGAAAAGAGTATGTAATAAATGCCTCCGAATATAGACTGTGTATTGCCATATATGGATTGTATGTTTAGACAGTCTAAATATGGCAATAGACAGTCTAAATATGGCACAGTTAATATACGGCAATAAACTATATAGTGGCTATAATCGACAGTTTTTCTGATTTTTATTTTGTGGTTTTTGTCGTGTATCTCTCTAACCTGAACATCGCGTGTATAATTGCTGTGTCTTTTGACTTTTGAAGCAAGAAAACCTAAGGTGAAAGTAACAAAAAATTTATGCACGAACAATTATAATCCGCCGGGCACATCATGGTCAAACGCTGTGAAAGCAAAGTTGATAATGTTCGTTTGATACCGTTTCAATATGGCTTAACCACGGCTGTCTGCTGCCATCTTGGATATCTCTCATCAGTAGATTAATATTCATTTTATAAAACTTTCATAGATATGGAAGGTGTCCTGTTTGCAGTGTTAGGAATTTTTATTTCCCAAACATTGTCGTGTAACTTATCACTAGACTCGATCAAGTTCACTTCCTGCATACGATGATCGTGATATAAACATACATTTTAACTAAAAAAATGTTATGCAACAGTTGAATTTGTATGCAGCAATAATGGTGCAATCTCTCATGTTCTCTTCTACGTCACAATCTGTTTAAATAAGCCTACGTCTATATAAGTTGATTCAATATGTTCAACGTCTATATAAATTGATTATGGGTGCGAGTGCGAGCATATTAAATTTGCTTTTAATTTAATTGTGTTTTCTATGAACACAAAATTATCTTGTAACTGGAGGATAATATCCGGACTTATGATTGGCATGTGTGCGCAATATCCTACATATCCTAAATTTATGATACAATTGCATTCTGATTCCGTTAATTGGTTAGAAAACGATTTTTAAGAACTAATCCATTGTAGAAACACCATAGCATAATAACAAAAAATTAACATCTCCTGTTGCGATGTTCCTACTTTTATCCTAAAGTTTTGTCCATTGGTATAACGATGATGTTCTTATGATCTCATCAGAAATAGCAATAATAATAATAATAATAATAATAATAAGTTTTCATGACATCAAAATAGATGCATTGCAGTAAAATACCATCTAAAGCCCTGGGTTTCTTTTCGTGTTATGTCAGCGAGCTTGCAATTGATTGGTTTCTTTGATACGTTGAGTCATTACTTTAGTTAGTTTTCGATTGCTTTGATAACATTCTTTTAATGGTTCTATGAATAATCTTCTGTAAGTAAGATGAGTAAGGTTTTCTTTAATAATACTAGGTCAATACTAGGTCAATTTGATCTGGAAATGGAGTGGTGCCCTCCCCTACCCTCGTGGTAGAAGCTGATGAAAGAGGAGCCTTCTGATCGCCTCCGACTGCGATCGGCCAACTTACTTACTTACTATTAATGCTAGCTATCTACCAGCATGCTTGCGCTCATTCCTTAATACATGGGTTTAAGATTCAATATTAGCCTAACAGTCAAAAGCACCTTTATAATTATGTGAATGCTTAATACAAGAAGGGTGTCAAATCACAGTGTGTCCAGTTACATTACGCTCAGACGACGTCAAACCAAGTTTGAGGTCCTTAAGTGTAATTACATTCGCATACCATGATATTTTAATTCTGGGCAAAAATTAAAACGCGCGAATTGCACTTAGTTATTTTTCCCCAGAAAGGAGAAATTCTTGAAATTCGAGGCCAAAAAAATTACGAAGTTTATTTACGGTAAATAGAAGACGCACGGCGTCATATAATACCGAATACGTAACCGCATATCTCCGTATTTGGACTGTGTATTACCACATATGGCAATGGATCTATTCACAAATACATGAAAACGTGGCGTTGGCCGCACAAAGTAGAACTTGATGCAATGCAATAACTTCATTTTAATTCACTGTTGAGAATAGGTTTGTATTCAGCAGTCTTTCACACAGTGGACCATTTGCTTAAAACTACGCCAGGTCTGCAACGGAGAAAACCAAAGCTAAAGTCAATGTACAGTAGACTCCTGATCTAATGAACTTCCAAGGAAGATAGAAAGTTGGTTCGTTAGATCGGGAGTTTGTTGGATCGGAAATCCAAGAAAAACTAAAATTTTAATTTGTTTTGAAGAAATCTTTTGTTTTTTTGGCATAACCTGGTGATGTTCGAATAATTTTGAGTAACCATATTTAAGCGACCTTGCGTCACAAAGGCTAGATATATTTTTTTCGCTGCACCGTAAAATTGGTTAAATCCGGTATTTGTTAAATCGAGAGTTTTCTATAAGTGTGTGACCTAAATACAACAGCAAAAAGCAAAGGGGATTTAAATTTTGTTTGTTAATAGGAAAGTTCGTTAAATTCTGTATTCGTTAGATCGGAAGTCTAATGTATTCGTTGTTTACAGCACAAATTCAATAATATGCATAAATTTGGTCATAAATGTATGAGAATTAAACAAGTGACTTTTAGTGAAATATGATTTGTTTTATTAAATATGGGACCAATTTCGAATGTATTTAATAGTATCCTGCTATTCTTATGTTGTGAAACTTTCTTTGGAATTTTTTTTCTCTATTCACAAATCATCTTCTATTCTTACGGCATATAGATATAATTTTGTAAAAGTTGCTGAGCAATAAATCTGTTTCATGCTGGTCACCCAGTGCAGCCAGTGGGCAAGAACTTGTTCAAAGTCAGCAGTAAAGACGCTAAAGCAACGTCGAACGACATTGTTTTAGCGTCTTTACTGCGGACTTTGAACAAGTTCTTGCCCACTGAGTATTATTGTTTAATTTCATTGCAAAAACAATAATAAAAAATTATGTTACGTAAAGTCTAATTATAAGAGCATATAATCACTGTGTAGGAGTAATTTGAGCAAAGCTTTAGGCTACAAAGCCTGAAACTATGCTGACATATCCATCCTTCATCTTATTTCGGCCAAGTTGTTTGGACGTTGATCCGACGCCGTGTGCCTACTGGGATTGTTCTTGGCCTCCTTTAGGTGACCTACTTCTTGACCTACTTTATTCATCTGCAACAAAGAGTGTTGTGTCAACAATATTGCAACTGATTGGTTTTTCGAAATCAATAAATTAAAAGGTCATTTGTTGACTCATCTCTGCAACTAGCTATTGATTTGATTGACAAGAATATATTTTTTATATAATCTGTTAAAATAAAAGTAAAAGCAAAACCGGCGTATTGTTTTAATAAGTTATTGATATTGATAAAATAAAATTCATGTCGGAAATACCACGTCATATGGCGAAGTAAAAGAATCATGTCGGAAATACCACGTCATATGGCGAAGTAAAAGAATTTAAGAAACAGCTATGGAATGCTGCGGGACTATAGTGATACAGGACCCTAACAGTGTTGTTCTGTTCTTTATATACTTTATAGATGTTGTATCAATCAACATGCATGTGATAATCATTCACAATTTGAAATGTAATATCCTGCAGGCTCTCGACGTCTAATCAACGTCGAATACACGTCATTTTGACGTCCAGACATTTCGACGTTGATTAGACAAATTCATTTCACAATTCATATCAAAAGCAAAATTTTTATTTCAAGGAACTAAATTAAATCGATGTCGACAAAAATAATAATAAAAAAAAAACTGCACAAAATGTTTGCAATCAACCAATCCATTGAAAGATCGATGACTCTTCAGGGTAGTTATTTTCTGAGACAGTCCCTTATATTGTAACCAATCAACGACCTTAAAACTGTTTTCTTGTTTTTTAATCGATATAACGTATAAACACCTTTTTCTTTTTAACCCCTTCTAATAAACGCTCTTTCTAATAAATTTTGAATGTAATTCAAGGTTGAAAATTTATCAACGACTTCCCATTGGGCAAAAACTTGCTCAAAGTCCGCAGTAATGATGATAGCGACAACGTTGATCTATCACGACGTCGTTTGTTTGCAAGGATGATGTGTTGACAGTGATGTTAATCCAGTGGGTACACGGTCCTTCAACGCCGAAACCACGTCAAAACGAGATCTCAACGTCATTGGTTTCAAGGTTATACGACGCCGATTGCCGGCAGGGGAAGTCTATATTTTTCTGTAGCTGCTTAAATATACCTTTTCAAAATTAATGTTTTGTGTCCTCATGAAATTTTATTTTTGTAAATGTTAAAACGAGGCCAAACTTACAAAGTAACAAAGTAAAAGACTATTTTTACTGAAAGTTTCATTATTATTGGCGATAAAAAAACATTTCTAAAACATTTTTAAACCCATCAACTTTATTTGCAAGTATTCATGTTTTTCAGTGAAGAATTTAAAATTAAAGTTCGTCCAAAACCGGAGTAAATATTTTTGCAAAATTCAGCAAAGGTCTATTTGACTAAATTAGCGAGTGTTATATCAACGAGCTTGCCATTGATTTGTTTCTTTCATACGGAGGAACCAATCATTTGCAAGATCGTATGACTCAGCACTCTTCTTTGTAATCATTTTTAATAGACGGTTCCATCCCAGTTGGCAAAACTTCACTGCGAACTTTGAACAAGTTTTTGCCGACTGGGATGTTTTTGAATTCCCAATGGAAATCGGTTATTTCTTCACATAGTAATCTGTAATCATAATCATATTAAAAGGAAGCTATAATCAATTCAGTGCAGGAGTTGATTGACTTAAATACATGGAAGTTATTTTAAATAACACGATCTGATTACCTACTTTTAGAAAGTTAATTCGCTAAGTTATTTCAAGAAGAACTGATAGAATTCTGGATTGTGAATTGGCTGACTCTCGCTTTCATATATAACAGTATAACAGCATAGCCAGTAATTATAACGACGGCCAACTTTAATATTTAACTGCTTTTAAGGTGCATTTGACCAACCATTAGTTGACATATCCTTTAACATTATAAGGGCTGGGTGACAAAGTACACCCTACCCCCTTCGGTACGAAGAAACCAATCCATTACAAGATCATTCGCTCCTCCGTTTAAAGAATATTAAATTTGATCAAATTCAGCGAAAACGAAGCTGCGTAGAAGGGTGTAATTTTGGCGAGCTTTCAATAGATTGGACTCTTTATCTCGAAGAATTCATTTCAAGATCCTCAGGATTATTCTCCATTTTGCTGAGACAAAAGCAAAAAAATACAAAATACTGCGATCATATATTCAAGCTTCTAATACATTAATTGCTATGTGACATTGACGTTTTTATATCTCTCTTCTATAAACGGGATACAATATGGAAGGTCATAAAACATATGACTATAAAGACTGTTGTTTAAGTAAACATTGTAAACAGGAAGCTCTGTCGCAATCAACATTATATTACATGTACGTGTATGTACGTATATATTTATATGATTTTTATACTTTTATTATTAAAAAATCAACATTGTAAACAGGAACTTCTATCATAGCATCCTACTCTTTTTATTCTCTGAAGTTTACTTTGGTATTTTTTTTCTATATTCACAATTCATATTCTATTCAATTCTGCTCAAAAAAGGGAACTTTTGGGTAAAAATTATGGAAAATGAATATCAGATTTGAAATCAATACCATCAATTTGGGTCAGGTACCAACTTTGATGGAAAACGAAACACTTTTCATTTTTGGCCAAAATTTGCCTCAAAAAGGCACTTTTGAGTCAAATTTATGGGAAATGAATATCAGATTTAAAATCGGCACCAAAAAATTGGGTCAGCTACCGATTTCCATGAAAAACGAAATACTTTTCATTTTTGGCCCAAATTTGCCCAAAGAAGATACTTTTGGGTCAAAATTATGGAAAATGAATATCAGATTTGAAATTAGCACCGTCAAATTTAGTCATGTAATACTTTTTATTCAAAATGAAGCACTTTGTATTTTTGACTCATTTTTGACGAGGTCTGCAAAAATTTTACATGGACCGTGGATTTTCAATTATTGGACGGTGGACGGTGGATTTACACGACCTCCGAGAATATACAAATATAATATTTTTAAAGTTTCTGGCCAATAAATATCTTGCATACTGTCCATAGAAGCCTGAATATAACGATCAGACATCTGAGGAGTATTGCTTCTTGCGTATATAGTTTCCACCTTTAAAGTTTCCAGAACTTCACGTATGGCACTTTCGAATCCTCGATTTAGATTTTGAAGCGCCGCTTATTTTAAATCTGTGGGTAGAAATATTGAGCCCAACTCTATAACGATCCTTCATTCCATAGTCACAAGACTATCTATGTTCACTCGTTGTATAAATAAAAATGGTATGGATCGAATTAATAGCATGTAAAATATAAACGAAAATGTTGTTATTGTCGAAGAAACCAATCAATCGCAAGATCATTTACTTGGTACTCTCTACCACAGACGTATTTTTACATTACTTCTTATTTTAACTTTAGATGGCTGGTATTCATCATGTGCATCGAGACAGTATAGCAAGTCGACCTCATTGTCAATTTGATTTTGTCATCCCGTCAAATGGTAACGGGTCAAGTCGAATATCAAATGAGTTGTGTGTCATGGAAATGCTGACAGGTGGTAGCGCTGTTGGTGATTATGATAATGATGGAATGATGGATATTTTCTTCACCGTCTATAACAGCAGAAGTTTGTTATACAGAAATAATGGTAAGGTTTACCATCAACTTCGTTCCCAGACTGATAGTCAAAAATTAATGGGCACGTGACGTTTTTTTGAAAGTAATAAAGACGTTAATTTGTCATCAGAACGTCAAAACAACGTCTTTTTTATGTTAAAAATACATGCCTGCAAAGAATCTTTTTCTAACCGAATTTTGCTCTCCTTGATTTTATATTTTATATGACAAGGTAGGAAGGAAGTCGTGATTAATCACATTCTATTTCTTACAGGCGACGGCACGTTCTCGGATGTTACACTATCTGCTAATGTTGGTCCAGAACGTTTTGGTAGTGGAGCCGGATGGGTTGACGTTGATTCGGACGGCGATTTAGATTTATATGTGACAACAGTGGGTGATACAAGGCATTACCTTTATATTAATCATGGCGGACATTTTACAGAAGAAGCCTTTGAAAGGGGCGTTTCTATGCAATTTGATAACAATCGTAAACTTGCTGGTTTTACACCTAATTTTGGAGACTTTAATCAAGACGGATTTCCGGATATTTATGTATCTGAATGGATGTATCATTCGACATCAGGAAAGGTATGCCGATACACAAAATCAAAGTGTCGAAATAACGTCGAGCCAGTAACCTTGGAATGGAATTCCTAATAGATCGATGTTATTTAACCAACCTTGTGAGGACACAGTGTCGGATTAACATCGAAGCGACGTTACGTTGCTTCAACGTTGATTTGACACAGTGTAAAATCTGAATTTACTAATAAAATCCGAATTTCAAAATTCCAAAAAAAAAAACGAATTTCAAAATTCTAAAATTTCGATTCCAATATATAGATCACAATTTCGCTAATAAATCGGAATTTCAAAGTTCAAATCTGCTTTCAACATATAAAATCGTGAGTTCATTTTCAGTACGAAATCTGAATTTCACAATGTTACCACGTGTTTCGATCATAAAACATGAATGTGTGGGTTGACTTCGATATGTGTTGTAATGACTGTGGGGGTAAATTTGAAAACAATGAGACTGGTTTCTGCGTTATTGTCTCAGAAAAAGGTTCTATTCTAAAGCTACTACTCTACAGTATCGAATAAATGGGGAAGGGGGGGGAGGATGCTTATTAATGTTTGGAAATTTTGCCACCCTTATAAATTTGCCAAAAATGACAATAAATCAAAGCATATGTTGTCTTTTTATTTTTGTACCTAAATTCTTGATTTTGAATTCTCGATTTATAATAAACATACATTGATATTTTGAACTTTCGTTATTTTGAACAAAATATCTGCTCCCTTGCGACTTCGAAATAGTGGACGTCGTTTCTGAGGTGTCAAAGTAATTTTAACTAAAGAACTTTTAAAAATTGGGAACTAGCTATCAACCTTTGGGCCTCTTGTTTCCTAACTAACTTCTTCTTCTGAAAATATCCTGAGAATAAGTTTGAAAACTGTAATAAATCTTCATATTTTCTTTGTTTAGGTCTCATCAAGTCGCCTATTAAAAAATCTCGGACCTGCTAAACCAGGGTAAGTGCTATAGCTTAATGCTAAAGAAACTGCCGTATTCCACCGTAAGCTCCCGGATTTTGCCGTTTTGCGCAATAATTTAAACAACAGCCTTCCTAGGCTACGGTAGGGGTTGTTTGGTTTGTGCTTTGTTCCGATAAAGAAGAAAGAAAGCGATGTCAGATGTCTTAAACATTATTGTTACATTCATTTAGATATTTTGTTGATGTTACTGATAGTGCAGGTGTAAACATGGATGGTATGTGGTTACACTTTCGAAACAAATATGGTTCAGGGACTCATACATTTGGAGCATCATTCACAGTAAGTATATGATTTCCCGTCCGACAGCCATGTCTTGACCAAACAGCGTTGAAATAACTTCATATCAACGCCCGCGATGTTGGTTTAACTTCGTTTGGCCACGATGCACCCACAAGATCGTTTACAGATTATTTTAAAACTTTTTTGTGGAGAATTAACCTTGTATTTTAATTTATTTACGACACAACAGGTCCTCTGTGTGATCTGTGTCTCTACTTACTGAGAAAAGTACTTACAGTTATTTTCATTTGAATTTATAAATTAGAAAATAAACCATGTTATTGTGTAACCTTTAAACCTCAAAAGCCTTACGTAATAACTACCATGTGGCATTAGTTATTAGCTACCTGAAACCACATATTTTTACCTGGAAATATGTAGATCTCATTATTTTGTCCAACTACGACCTTAGACAAAAATAAGATACATTTTGCAAAATTGACGACTTCTCAGCGCCACAAGTAAAACGTAGATGCTTTAAACAACTATTTTTGTGTTCAGCTCGGTCTATTCACAAATGTCTTATTTTCTGTTATGAAAAAAAAAAAAATAAACAAAGCTTTGTAGATTTTTTACGGTTTTTGTCTGTATTTGTTTGAACATCAGTGCGCATGCGATGTAGTCCTGAAAATTCTAGGAAATTGTGACGTTTTGTGAATAGGCCGAAAGACATCGAGGTCTATTCACTTATACTAAAAGTCCCAAAATAACATCATAACGTGTTTGAGTAAACAAAATATTTGGTGAAGTTACTGAAATTCTAAATTTCCGACATTTTGAAAAATCGGATTTCCAGATGATCAAAAAAAAACGGAATGTGAAAAAACAATATATTATCTACCTAAAACCGTAAACAGACTTGAACATCATTTTTATACCAAATAAGATATTTATTATTTTTATTTTATGGCGTCATCAGAAAAACGCTGAAAACAGCTGTGTGTCCAGTTCATCGTTATAAAATTGAAAAGTTACGGAGGGGGGATGAATCAGCCCTCCTTCTCCCACCTCCTCCCAGCCCCATCCCACTCAGTGTTACTGAGTCCAATAAAGCCCAGTTCTAATAAGGATTTAAAAATAAAATTAATTCGTATTTGGCCTGATAACAAAACTGGAATATTACAAATCACATCTTCACACTGCCGAAAATGAATCGATTGTATAATATTTTTTATCGTTTTAGGATTTTAACAATGATGGTTGGCAAGATTTATTAGTTACTGGTGATTTTGGACAAAGTAGATTATTTTGGAATAATAAGAATGAAACGTTTACTCTGTGTACTGAAAACTGTGTTGGAACTAATAAGGTGAGTACATGTCAATACTATCCCAGTGCGTACACGGATCGATGTTTTGATGTTGTATGTGGCCAGGGATATATGTATACTTTCCACAGATATCGTACGTTGGACATTTCAAACTGATTCATTGATCGTCAAACGACGTCACGACGTCATTTTGATGTTATTTTAACGTTGATCTAACGCCATATTCATGCATGAATTTAACGTTAATACTGTTTACAATCAACTTCTCTCCTCTTTACTCTTAGGATGCAATCGGACATGCGATAGGCGTTATAAATAACGATGGAATCATCTTTTTACTCTTAGGATGTAATGGGACATGCGATAGGCGATATAAATAACGATGGATTCATCTTTTTACTCTTAGGATGCAACGGGACATGCGATAGGCGTTATAAAAAACGATGGAATCATCTTTTTACTCTTAGGATGCAATGGGACATGCGATAGGCGATATAAATAACGATAGATTCATCTTTTTACTCTTAGGATGCAATGGGACATGCGATAGGTGATATAAATAACGATGGATTCATGGATGCATTTATATCAGCTGTTTATTATACCACATCCAGTTGCAGATTATACTCATGTGCAGTAGGTGCTGTTGGAAATGGACTGTATATAAACAATCAAAATAAATCGTTTGATGAGGTTGCTGAGAAGGTAATTTTATCACACGCTTCAGAAATTCCCTGTAGACACATCGTGGTCAAACGATGATATTGAAGTATCGTTTCGCCATGGTGTACACGTTTTTTATTTTTGTAAGCCTCAGTAAATTTTGACTGAGGTTTGGTAATGCTTAATTTGAAATAGCGATTCTCCATATTTCTATGGATAAATAAGCATACTTACTTAATCAACGTTTTAGGACATGCAATTTCTTTTTACACTTTTTTTGAGATCTTGACGATAAGAGGGCCATATTTCAACTTGGTAATGCTTATAAAGGTGATGCGTGTAGTTGTATATCAAGTTATCACAGTAGGTAAAACTTGTTCAAAGTCTGCAGTAAATGCACCAGGAGAACATTGAAAACCTTATTCTAACGTCTTTACTGCGGACTTTGAACATGTTTTTGTACCGTGGGCTAGTTTTTGTAGATCCCAGAGCATCCGAGTATACATATTAGCTATACATCAATATGACGTCTTTTCGACGTCACGTGCTCATTAGAATATGACGGCTTGAAACATGAAATAGCACATAGACACGAATTGAAAAAAATAAGTAATCCCGTGGGGGAGTAATTTTTGAGCATTGCTTCAGGATACAATGCCTGTAACTATGCTTAAAAATCACTCCTTCACAGTGATTATTTATTATTTTCAAGCACTGTACAGTGTATCTGTATTTCTATCGTTTTGTATAGACTGGCGTACGTGACAGTGGTTGGGCATGGGGTGCATCTTTTATTGATTTTAATAATGATGGCTTTCTTGACATTGTGTCAACAAATGGATTTGATTCTCCTTCTACTTCTCTTGATGATGAATATGGAAAAGACAATGTGCAATTGTTTCAAAATCAAGGAACTGGCATGGAAAACAAAATGGTTGACGTAGCTTTGAAAGAAGGGATTGATTTTGATGGTTTAGGACGTGGCTTGTTGATTTTTGATTACGATGATGACGGTGATGAAGATATTGTTGTAGCAGCCCATGTTGGACCTCCAAAGTTTTTCAAAAATAACGGTGGAAATTCAAATCATTGGTTGAAAATACAAGCACTTCATGTGTAAGAAATAATTTGAAGTTGTCATTGATTAGGTGTGAAGAAAATACTCTACCATATTAGGATATCAATAATAGCATAAAACAGTCAACTCTTTAAAAAGTTAAAATTAAAAGTTATAGAAATAGTTGGAAGTTAGAACAAATTAACTAAATGACTAGTCCCTAATCCCTAGTCCCTACCCCCGCTTATTCCAGTCCCCCCGCTTAATAAATTTGGAAAAATCCCTCTTCCCTCCCATCTACACCCCCGCTTATTCCCCCCCCCCCCTCCTCTTCGTTTATTTGATACTGCAGAGTAAACAATAACGTCACAATAGATAGCATCATTTGATGACCAGAACTTAAAGGACTACTGTAAACTCTGACACAACGTCAGATCAACGTTGAAACAATGTCAAAACAATGTGGCGACATCGGTTTAAAGACAATATGGCGACGTTGTTTAATGTGGGAACATGATTGTTCTCTAGTATGTGGTGATGAAAAGATTGTATTTATTTTTTTAGATGCTTAACAAATTCAAAGAGACTTTGTGATAGTTATGGCGCACGAATAACAGTGATATCACAATCTGGTAAAAAGCAGGTAAGGATTCTCTCAATAATAATATTAGCCTAGATTTAAAGATTTGAGTTCAGAATTGGAGTTTAGGCTTCCCTGCAAGAACGCATCGTCGGATCAACGTCAAGACAATGTCAAAGCGACGTCATGACATCGCTTTGGACGATATCTCGACGTCGATCCTACTTCATGGGCCTGGATAAATCTCTAAACACATATTTGTGAAAACAATTTCTTTAAAACCTTTCAGGTAGATTTTCAGGAATGTTTTTCATTTATTTAGACGTCCTTAGTTGGATCAAAAACACATTTTCTTGGTCAAAGCGAAACATCTGCACATTTTGGGCTTGGAGCTAGTAATGATCCAGTAAAAGTTATAGTATACTGGCCAAATACAAAACAGACTGTTACATTAAATGACGTCATGGTTGATCAACGTATACGTGTCGTCCCGCAAGCAAAGTAAGATTTATTTTCAAACTATCTATAATTAGTATGTTTGGTAATATCCTTGATAACTTCCTTGGTAGTATCCAACAACAGCTAGGTAAGAACTTCATAGTTAAATCAATAACTGTAAGCATCAAGACTATATTAATTTTATCACGTGACTGTTTTATTATTTGTTATATTATTTACTTGTACTCATGATTTGCTATTGCCTATTTCAGAAACAACTTATCGTAGACACAACTTTTGTTGGACATTTTTCTCTGATCTCAGAACTAAGACGTCGTCTTCAAAAAGTACGTTGTCAATATTTTTAAATTGAAACAATCCCCCTTCTTTCACAAAAATCATTTTCTCAGTGGACAAAAACTTGTTCAAAGTCCACAGTAAAGACGCTAGAACAACGTCTTTAACGTTGTTCTAGTGACTTTACTGCGGACCTTGAACAAGTTTTCGCTCACTGGGATTCCTTCCCAATATCACAATATCAATTTTGTTTTACCATTAGTGTACCCAGTGAGCAAAAACTTGTTTAAAGTCCGTAGTAAAGAGCTAGAACAACAACATCGTTCTAGCGTCTTTACAAGTTTTTGACCAATGGATAGCCACTGAGTTTCAGTTAGCCTATCAATCTTTCATTTCTTTGTTATTAATTTCAGTGTGATGGACGAAATAATTTTACAGAGTACTTTGAAGAAATGTCCAGTTATCAAAATTAAACAAATCACAATGCAGGTAACATTCACCAAGTTGTCGATAATTCTAAACAAAAAATAAGAAAAAGAACATCATCTTTTTCGACGCCATCCAACCATAATAATGCATTTTGAGAGTACTTTTCCTGTTTTATAGCCAGCTGAAGATTATGCAGTAATAAACAAAATACGCCGGCGCACGACGTCGGTTTAACACCGAAACAACGTCGTAACGTTGTTTCGACGTTGATCCGACGTTGTGTGCCTACTGGAATGATTATTTTATACTAAGGTTACTATTTCGGTTTTATAGCCAGCTGCAGGTCACGTAGAGATAAACGACGATCATACTTCCGTATCGTTCAATCCTGGTGAACAATCCTTATTTGATATGGGCATACAGAATTTCAAGTATAATGTAGAAATCTCGCCACCTGATGCATTAAGTGCAACCTCAAATATGACTGGTGAGGTCACTCTTGATTTCAGAGTTGTTCCTGGTTTCTTTCCTAAATGTACAGATGGTCGACCAATGATTGCAATAAATGAGCGAGTTGATCCTACAGAGGAGAGGTCAGTTAAAACTTCGTCGTAACAACGTTGGAATGACGGCAAAACGACGTCGCTGTCGTTTTGGCGCTGTTTTGACGTCGTGTGTCCAATGGGTATCAGCTTTCTATGTGCTCGAAAAAGCAAATGCCTCTCAATACGGATTATGTAAACTTACTAAGTCTATCCGAAAATCTATCATGTTAGAAACATATGCTGAAAGTTTCATTCCATAAGGATCGGCGGAGATACAAATTATTGAAGCTGTAGGGAATTATGTGTTTCGGCCAAGTATTTCCATTTTCAGAGAAAAAAATTGCCTATTTTGACACTCCCTGATAATCTTGGATTATGAAATTTTCTGGGTATGATCAGTGTGTGTCACTTGTCAATCTGATGTAGATTTTGAAATTTTGGCCACTAAAGGTGATTATGTACTTTTAACCCTATTTCTACTAGAGGGGGGTATATTGTGCCCCTGTCATACTTTTTTTCATAACTTTTGAATGAATGGCTTATATGACTAGAGATTTTGGGACTTTTCCTATAATT
>JAULBZ010003391.1:0-16527 GCA_032360805.1 Neoturris breviconis
TAGACCTCTGAGATAGACCTCTGAGATAGACCTCTGAGATAGACCTCTGAGATAGACCTCTGAGATAGACCTCTGAGTATGTAGCTTTTACCGCAATGTTTGTTTACTTTTTTTCGCCGCTAATTAGATTCCAGGCTCCAACCGAGATTACGTAATCGACTACGCTCAATTGGTGTATATGGATCCAGTCTTTCTTGACGTGAGTATGTAGAAATGATGTATTTCTGACGTTGTTTTCACGTCCCATGTCGGCATTTCATCAATGTTTTTTTTCTAGAAACCCAAATTTTGTAGCAATAAATTTAAACCAAATAGTTTTAAGGATCCGTCATGCGATGGGCATTCATGATCATACCTAACATCGTGCTCAGGGCCTTCTGAAGATCTTTGAAAAAGGCAAGAAGGTCCGTGAGGTTGTGGGAATATCGTAAATTCGTACAAATCTCGTGGGCACACGACCTCGGATCAACATCGAAACAACGTCGAAACAACGCTGAACATCGTCACGACATCGTTTCGACGCTATGTTTTGACGTTGGTCTGACGTCGTATGCTTTTTGGGTTAAACCAATCATTTGGTCATTATATGTATTTAAATTCTAAACATAGGGCACACAAAGTCAATGTGGACATCACAACGATATGTTTCCGACGTTGATTATACGTCTATTGCTCACTGCAGTGAATATGAAACTCACTGACCACGTCTAATAAGACGTATTTACTCAATAGGCACGTGACGTTTTTTCAAGATAAAAATGACGTTGTTTTGACGTCAGGACACCTATTTTATTATGCTTCTTTATGGCTGGTAGCCACCCCTCTTTTTCATACAATATGTTTCGGTAATGCAATCAACTTAAAATTATCCACGATTATACTTCTAATTGGAACACCTTAGTGCCAAAATAGGACTATCACTAACATAATTACACTGACATCAACATTTTTCCGATTGGGTGAAAATGTTAGGCAGCTAAAAATATTTTTTCCTATTTATTTTTCATATTTAATGTTTATTTCAATATATGCCTCTAAGTTACAATATCCTTACTCTATTTCTCGAAAATATTTTCTTTAGCTAATCGTAAATCATAAAGCTTTTTGCAGTTTTGACTACTTTTATTCTTCCATCTTTCAGCCCATATTTTTGCTGACGTCAGCAAAATACACCAATTTTATATTTCAAAATTATATGGAAAATGACCCTCAGTAAATTTGCTATGAAGTCATGAAGTTTCAAGTGATTTGGACCAGTACTTTATGAGTTATAGAGGGTGAACGACAGCTACGAACCTACATACCCAGGGGTAAGGTAAGATTAAGAGATCTCAGAAAATACAAACTTTTAAACAAAACAAAATGTGTAAAAAGAAAGAGCATATCCTAAAGCGCTGATTAAACATTCATTAACATGTTTAATTAGAGGTGTATGGATAAAAATCCGGGAATCACGGTTTAAAGTTAAGCATCACTGAGATGCTTAAAAAAGATGCTTAAAAAATGAACGTGTAATCCAGGAAAGTATGTGACGTCATTTCGTTATCATATCAAATCAACGTCTAAAGGACCAAAACATGTTGTCTTGACGTCTCTACGATGTTATGCATGTCATTTAAATGATTTAGTTTTACTGTTACTTGCGGCGTAAGACAGTGTGGAATGTGGAATCTAACGTTAAAAAAAAGTCGGTTTAATTTTGGGATTTTCCAAGATGATTAGACATCGCGTGTTGAAAGTGTTGAGATGTGTTCAATGCCCCAGTTGAAAAACCTGTTCAAAGTCAGCAGTAAAGACGCTAGAACAACGTCGTTCGACGTTGATCTACCGTCCTTACTGCGGACTTTGAACATACTTTATCTCACTAGGGATTACAATATTTCATGTTGCTATTACATTGACATGTTTAGCGTGACTTCAGTTTTTTTTCTGAAAGCATATCTCCAACAGTGTGGAATGTTTTTAAGAAATATTTTTATTATAAGGATAATTCTGAAACTTTGCTGACTCTTATCCAAGTAAGTGAGTAAGCTTAACTTTCTGTGTGGTAACTGACAGAGAAAATAAGTAGAACAAGATAGTACCCGCGACACGACACTTTATAAAAACAATCTTCGATCCAAACAAAATGAGCATAGAAAGCAGAACCGCTGTTTGATTTAGACGCACTGCTTGATACTCACATATATTTCTTGATGACGATGATCATTTTAAAAAGATGTTTTTTAGAAAACATTTTTTTAAAAAAAGAAGGCGTAAAACATACCCTGGGAGTATTAGAATAACACTTGAAAAGAAACAGGAAGCTAAGGTTTCTGGAGAATTAAGACACCTGACACGTTAACAACAATAATATTCTTAAGATAACGGGGATGATTGAACAGTCTCTTTTACATATTGTATATATTTATAAGTGAAATTTATGCTTTACCTATTGTTATGTTCAAGCTGTTTTATAAGAGAAAATTAAATAATCTAGAATAATTAGACATTAGACTGGATGAATATGAATTCATTAGCCTTTTGACAAATCCCTATACCTGCTGTGTATGGGATTAAATTTTTATAATATAAAAAAAATCGTTTAAGTATTTTTTTTGCTCACAGGGGTGTCTAAGATATGTATAGATTATTTAAAGGGTATCCAGCTACAATATAGTATGAGACACGCAGTTTCAATCATATACTATTCAGATAGTTTTTTGTTGTTAAAAAGAGAAATTCTGCCTCATAATGGCGGATGGTTTGATTTGGAAAAGCTGAAATGTTAGTCGTTATATTTATTGCTATGATGCTTTGATTTTCTCCAGAAAAAAAAAACCGTTTATATTTATAATTATACGATTTATAGCATTGTGGTTATTATGTACAATTAAGTTTGGTCACGTGACATATTACATCATAAAGGAAGGTAACCTTATTTACAGAAGCATATATCTTTCATTTTTATTTTCTTCATGATATTGCAAGAACCTCTGTTATTGCTGCTGCTATATTCTATATGATAACCCCTTTAATGTAACTACATGATTCGGAATGACTTGTTTGGCTCTCTTACTGCAGCAGGAGAAAATACTGTCTGATAATTAAGCTATAATTAGGTCAAATAAGAAATATATTATTCTTGACGTCTTGCAGTTATTTTAGAATTGATAAGTCATTAAATATATGTGAATCTATAACTCCAATAGACCTATTCACAAATACATGAAAACGAGGTGTTGGCTGCTCAAAGTAGAACTTATTGCAATGCAATAACTTCTACTTTGAGCAGCCAACGCCTCGTTTTCATGTATTTGTGAATACGTCTATAGCTTTTTTTAAAAAAATCAACTGGCATTTACTACATAAGTAAAAGGACCACCCGCCATGCGATTATTTTAGTTATACTTAACACGTGACCAGAAATTAGAAAATCTGTATGAGTATAAAGATGCATAGTTGTATTCTGCTTCTTTTTCAAATATCAGTCAAAACAATTGAATTACTGCTACTATTGTTGGTGTTGGTGCAAGTACAATGTGTGTTGACTATTGAAAATCAACGGCATTTTTGATTAGACGTCGTGAGCTTACTGTGTATGTGTTTTGACGTCAGAGTGCCGTTTAGAAACGTTTGCAACAAGAGCAAGTTTAGTGAAAAATAAGTTGAACAAGAACGGAACAAATACAACCGGCTGGTGCACTTTGTCTTTTTGATCCGAATGGATACATGAAATATTAAATTAATTATTTCGATGTCGTCCAAACAACGTCATATGACGTTGCTAAGACGTCGCGTGCCGACAGGGTAGTCGGGATTTTTCATTCAATTTATCCAATAACTAATATTTCTAATATCAATGAGTGTATATAACAACGACATTTCTCTGTTAAGCCAACTTCACATTAGAGACGTTTTTGTCAGCGACGGCACGGAGCGTCATACCATATAAGGAACCAGAGTGATTCGTATAGCGACATGGCGGTGCGGTGTTTTTGTAAACGGCATGTTTAAAATGTTTCAAAACTTGTCACTTTAATAACCCTATTAGCACTAGGAGAGGGGGCGCTAAATCCATAGTTTGCTTATGCCCCTTAATGTGGATGTTTCATGATAGAAGTTTACACCATAAAATCAATCATCTTCATGAAAGAGCACTAAGAGCATACCGTATTTCCTCTAATATGCGCCAGGGCGCTAATAAAAAAAATAAAAAAGAGGGGGCGCTTATTAGAGGATAGCCCTTAATTGAGGGGGCGCTTAAAACTTTTTTTTAGAATTGGTGGAGGGGGGGGGGGCTAATTAAAAAGTTGTGGATGTGAAGATATCAGATATTACAGAAAAATTTGTCATTTGTCAACTTTATTTAGTTAAATGAAATATAAAATAAATATGCTGACTATTTCAATTAACCGCCCTGGTCTTTTATTGGTGAATATGACATGCAAATCTCCATGCAAATACATTTCTATTAACCGCCCTGGGCGTTTATTAGAATTTGGTTTAAAAATCTCAACTTCGATTAATTTTTAATAATCGCCCTGGGTGATTATTTGAGGGGGCGGTTTTAAAATAATTTTAGGAAAAGAGGAGGCGCTTAATGGAAGGGGCGCTTAATTGAGGGTGGGCGCTGAAAAGAGGAAATACGGTAGTTAACAAAGATGATCATTCCACTTTTGAATATATATTAATAAAAAACAACGCAGTTACAATACATCATAGAAATATTCAATCCGTAGCAATATAATTATGTAAAGCCAAAAATAGCCTTAGCACTGATATTATGGATGAAATATTTACAGAAAAAATATGCAATGGCCCAAAATTTAGGTTCCAATATGACTTTAGTATCCCTTTTCGTAAAGACAGTTTATAAAGGAAAGGATTCATTAAGATATTTAGCTAGGACCTCTAGTATGGCAATTAGCCTCAGAAAAGCCTAACAGCATGTCCTCTTTACCCCTATTTAGGCCGGGAGGGGCACAAAGTGCACCTTCCTGTTGCACTTTTTTACAAAACTTTTGAATAAATTGCTTATATGACTACAAATTTTATATTTTTTTCTACAATTTATCCAGGATCATTTTGAAAATATATATAGGGATAATTTTCCCCTAGCAACCATATTTTTGACAAGTGGTAAAAAAAAATCATTTTAGTATATCGTTTGCAAAAAATACTTCACCTAAAAAATTATTTTTCTGCACCACCCTTTTTCCAGTTATAACGTCGTCGTGATTAATGACGTCATCAAAACAATTATTTCAATGAAATGTTTATTAAATGTTGACCTAACTTTCTGGAAAGTTTCAACACTACAACATGGTTCCATCAAAAGTTATAGAGGGGGGGGACACTTTGTGCTCCAAAAAGAGCTTATTTTAGAAGATTTTAATAGAGCTATGAACAGAGTATTATTGAACTATTATTTTATTAACAAAAAACAAAAAATTATGGGTGTAAACAGTTAACTATACAGTTTGACTATGATTTTTACCCATGTATAATAAATGAATAAATAAAAAATCCACTAAGAAAATTCTAAATGAAAATTATTTAGAAAATTTATTCTCACACTCTTTAATTTTCTCTTGGAAGAGAACGAACTTCCCTGCCGGCACGCAACGCCGTAACAACGTTGTAACAACGTCAAAACAGTCGTCCATGGCAATATACTGTGGTTTCAAAATTATTTTGGCCTATAAAGGTGACTACAACCTCGTTTGATGTTTCATGATGCAAATTGTTTCATCCAAACATAAAAAATTAATGTTTCCAAATTAAGAGATAGAGAGCTCACATGTTTCCTCGCATTTCAATAGATTTCTAATTCTGCGCATACGAACTTTTTTACATTAGAATATTTTGTATAATAAATATAAATATTGAAACCAAAATAATCTGAAAATCTGAGTAATTGATTGTCTTTGTAAAACGATTGACGCGTGTTCTTTAAAATACGTGTTCTGAAGTGGTATACTGGCTGGAAATTGAGGTTGTTCTTGTTTTCCGGAAGAATAATGTGCAACTGGGGATTTGACCTGTTCTTGTGTTATCAATCGTCTTTTGGCGGGAGAAATAAGCTGTTCTGAGCTAGCGTCTCATCGACACGGAAATATTTTTGAATAAGCCAGATGGGCCCAGGTTGGGAAAAAATAAATGCTGGCTGGGAAATCGATATAATCCTTGAAAAGCTATTTTAAGATGAGACATTTCTATAGTCAGTTAAGAAATAGAGGTGTTCTCGTTCTCAAGGGAAAATATGCTTACTGTGGCAGTACTCAACTAGGATTATAAACTTATACTCTTTCGGCAAGAAAAATGAGCTGTTCTGAAATGCACGCATTATACTAATAATAACCCCCACATAGATCTCAGATAGAGAATAAGAAAACCTATTTCTCAGAACGCCTCCCTGTGGCGTGAAACAGTGCTTAATTCTTAATTCTTCAATACAGCGTTTAAAACAAAACCATTTGTTTTTAACATACGACACGTTCTACATTATTTTTTATTCGAATTTAAGCAACACCTCAACATTTCGCCCCAAAACCAACATTTTTGGTAAGGTTAAATCAACTAAAATTGGCAAAATCCAACAAACATTAGTCTGTACAGACGTGTATTAGGTCAACTTTTGCTTTTGTGACTTTGAATATTTTTTTATTAGGAACATTTGATGTAATGACTATTGAAAATATTATGACAAAGGTGGACTTTCGTTGCTCTTTTCCCGAGGGGTGTATAGCAAATTTTCGATTTTTTTCACAAACTTGTCTACCGATATAAGATTTTATTGAATGATTTATTGTTTCAATATTGTTTAGTCCATGTCATATGAGGTATTTATGCATAATTATGACATAACTTCAGGAATTTATGAGAGCTTTCCTCCACAGGTACAAATTCTGACATAAAATGATATAATAACGTCTTTTAGTAATTTGATACCTTTGACACCCCATATCACTATAGATAATCGGTTATTTAATTCATTTTGGTAGTTAAAGACTAAGCAGGATTTAATCTAATGAGTGTCAAATAATTAGGTATATTTTACAGAACTAGTAATTTTGACTGAAGCCATAGAAGCTGACTTTGAATTTTTTGTGGAGATCTTGTCAATTTTGGCGTGCGCGCTATAATAGGCTAATAAGGACTTAAAATATATATTTTTTGATAATAGAATAAAGGCACATCAGTTCGCACTAAAAATGTGAAATCAGATAGAATTATTTTGCTCCTGAGATATAGCCAATTAAAATAACTTATAAGGAAGTAACTTAAAAAATCAACTTAGAGGAGCTTATATTTTATGAAATGTTATGTTCGACATTATGTTCCAATTAGGAACGTTAAAGACTAAGTTACGTAATGTATCAAGAGCATAAGAGCATAAAGGCTAGGTTACATAATATTACGAGAACATTTCAATATACGAAAGAACGTTTTAGAGCCTAACCTTATTCAGGCTGGATTTCTTTGAACATGGCCGGCGTGCGGATTCCGTCCCGCCTCCATAACATGAATGACTAATAGTGTATGGATGACACTTGGCAGGCTAATAGTGTATCATGAAAGGAACAAATTGGTGGCAAAGTTCTTTTGCTGACGTCAGTGTTATATTACGTAATACGATGGAGAGCCACCACCATGATGGAGAACAATGTATATATGTGATCATTAACTTGAAAAGGTCAAACGTGTTCTTTCTGTATGACCCGAATATATAAAATTGACGATGAGATATTAGAAGAAGACAAAAAGTTAAAGAAGATTAAATTCATTATTTACAAGATAACAGTTTATTGATTAAATTCAAACTCTTATTTACAAAATGGCTGTGAAGACATTAAACTTACCTATGTTTCCAATATTCGACATTACAGAAATCACTACTATAAATTTCAAACTCTATGTAAAGGCTGTTATTGATGACAAGCAAAAAGTTTCAATGTTGTTAAATTATGTTAGGGACAATACATTTGAGATACACGAGAACATATTAAACCATGATGATGATAATACCTACAAAGATGTTTTAGACGCTTTGGATAAACATTTTGAAACCTATTTGTTCAGATCAATGAAATAAACAAGGGAAGAAACTGTTTACCAATATATTAGATTAGATTAAAAAAACAATCAACGAAATGTGCATTCACTGATACGGAGAAAGAAATTAAACAGCAATCGAGTTAAAGTCACTCTATTTTGTCAAAGTTCTAAAATCTATATCAAGTTCACTATTCGCAATTGGTGATCACACCCTGAAAATTTCAGCATTTGTAAATAACAGGAAGTGGATCTAATAAGCAATTATGTTATTAAAAACTAGCTACAACTTCATGTAATTATGCAGAAAAGCGATGACGTTTAGCCAAACAATGTGGCTGCCACACAGTTAGCATAAAAAATACAAAGCTTTAATCACTCGTATCTCCGCTAACAGTTGTCCTTAAGGAACGAAATTTTCAGTACGTGTTACTGACATTACAAGCTTTCATGTTTTTTATTTGGAATTTTGACCAAAATAGGGTGATTATGTGACTTTAAGTACTATAAACAATACCTTAAGAAATGATCGAAAATATATCGAAAATATAAAAATATAAACCGAACAAGTAATAGAAGCAACGACAGAAGAGAAAGAAATCAAGGCAATCAGAAACAACAACTCAAGATCGGGTAAGAAATAACTTTATAATGAACGAAAAATGAGTAACCCTCGAAAATGAGATAGAGGAATAATAGAGGAAATTACCCCTAGTGAGAAAAGCTGTCCAGCATACCAAAAAGAATGCTTTAATTGTGGCAAGCTAGGACATTTTGAAACAGTCTGCAAATCAGAAAACTAACATTAGTCACCGATCATAATAACCACAAAATCCGTCTGATACATGATAATTACCAGATAACCCAAGCATTTTTCAAGTCAGACGTCGAGTTTGTAGTACAGGCTAGAGAACCCATGCCCCTCTACCACTAAATAAAGTTACTCATTCATCGGATCAAATTCATTATGACGACTCTGATCAATCTGAGTGTCTATCAAAACTGTTTAGTCAAGTTAGCAAAAACAGATTTCCCCAGCATTATCAAAGTAGAACGACAGAAATTCCAAGTATAAATAATGAGATATTTCAGAAATTTTGTTGAGTAATACACACCACAAGTAGATTTCAAATGCAGAAAACGACCAGGCCAAGTCTCTAGAGTTATGTCAGAGATTTATCGAGTACATTTAGGATCTTAGGCCTTTTTGAAAACGCGACAAATTTTATTGTTCCTAGCAGTCTAGTACCCAGGTTTTTGAAACATCTTCGTTTTTCTTGTATTTGGTTTGCTACCTAAAGTTAAAGGCTGTTTATCTGAGTGGAAATTCGGAATTTTTGCTGTAATTTTACCTTGTCTTAAATATTTATGTGAGTACTTGTAGTATAAACATTATGAACGCCAGAACAATTGAAGGTATAAACAAACGTTTAACTAAAATTAAAGAAAATCGACATAAATGTCATAACGGTGCAGATCACTCAAATTTAAAAATAAGAGGAGTGGTAGAAACTCTTATAGGAACTGAACAAAAATTTATACATGCTAAATTTATATTTATACTAATCACAAAAATAATTTATTATCAGGAGAAACCACAATCCAGTTAGGTATATTATCGCTTAATACACAGTCCGTACTTTGTGCAAAGATTGATCAAAAAATACATCAAATCATTTTTCTAAAACTAACTAGACCATGGAGTCCCGCCTTCAACACCTGACACTTCGAAATATGAGAACCAACATGCTCGATCTAAACAAAACCAAATTCTGTTAATGATTCCATATATACATTGTTCTCCATCATGGTAGTTGCTCTCCAACGTATTACATTATAATAGTCAGCATTTTTCAATTTTGAAATAGTATATTTTGCCCAAAATCTATATATTCATTCTGTTTCCATTTCAATTTTTAAATTTTGGAAAAATCGGGAAAAAAGGGTTAGTCATGCGACCTAAATTTTATGATTATATGTAATCTGACCAAGTTTCATGTTACAAGTATCAACCAAACACAAATTATTGCAAAATAACATTTTGGCGATTTTTATAGGATTTTCCCATGTGGAAATAAGTGGCCTCAGGTCATGACCAATATATTTTTTGCTGAATTTAGCATTTTTCTAATGACGTCATCACAATTAATGGCTCATTTTCTATAAAACTGTACTTTCTTAGAATTTTGATTAAAAGAGTACTACGAAAGCTTTTTTTATTCTGTTTGCAGTTTTGGGTAGGTATTTAGATGTTCTTTCAGTGAAAATGTTATAATTGTAAAATTAGCATTACTTTAACACAAGTTATGGTAAAATAATGATATCGATTTTTACATATAATTTACCACTTAAAAATAGGTGGTTTCAGGTTATGACCCATATCTTTTGATCTACTGAAGCTACAAGTATCAAATGAATGTATATCAAAACTAGGGAAGTTTAAGCATCATCGCTGTGGTGGTTCAAAAGTAATGATAAAAAATGTGGTAGGAGGGGGGGGGAGGGGCATATATAGGGTTAAGATTTAAAAACTTTTAGAACTGACAACCTGATTTTTTGGTACCAAAGTAATAAATTTTCAGTAGTACCCCCTTCGATATGTTGCGAAAAAACGTGAACTGGTTCATGGTCAGATTTTCTCTTGAATCACGCTTTGACAGGATATCTATAGACGTTAATGTATCCACACATATTAGAATGTATATCTACTGCTTTTTAATCTTATTTCTCAGGATACAGAAAATTTAGATTATTTTCTTCGAATGGATTATAAGATATAAGTTGTTTTATAAATTATAGGGTTGTGTCCACAGTTTAATGAGATACGTATTAAACAGCGGGTGCTGATATAAGACAACATTATAATAGAAATGTTATGTTCAGTTTTGATAATAGGGCTAGATATTTAACAGCGGGTATGTGCATAAAAAACACAAGGAAAAAATAATGTTTAGGATTTTGAAATTTTGTTGTTAAAGCCACGAAGAAAAAAATATCGAAGGTATTTATTTAAATCATATCATCTGCATATTTATTTTTTTAACTAAATTAAGAATCATGTTATCAGGCATTCCCAATGGGCAAAAACTTGTTGAGCGTCTTTACTCTTTACTATAGAATTTGAACACATTTTTTTCCTACTATAGAGTATTAAATAAAATAATCAGTTCATTCTGCCTGGAATGGAATACAATAGGAACCGAATTATTCATGGGAAGTCAAAAACATAACAGATACGTGATGAAGTCACCCTAATTGACAATTCTTGTGATAATATAGAAACTGTTTCTCACAGAAACATGGAGCTAATGAAACAATCCGATTGTTTACACCTTTCTTTAATCGCACTAGCTCAGATTAATATAGATCAGCCGGAATTAGCATACATTAGCTTGAGTTAGTAACAATTACCACTATGCTAGTCAGGGTAGTACAGATCCAGATCTGTATTATTATGTTAACATCAATGAACAGCTATATTAGATGAAACACGTGTACATATGTCACGTTAGCTTTAAAATCTCCGAAACTGCGAGTTGATTCGAGGGAACTAAAATAATATTCTCTAAGAAGATTGTATAATCAGAGTTTTGATATTCTTCGCATAAATAATAATGTTAGGAAAATGTCAAATGGTTGGGCCATGACATGTGAAAACACTTTATTCTTAGAAATATTGAGACACCTTTAATTTAATTACGTGAGTGCCAACCTCGATCCCAGCGCTTCTTCTCTTTTTATTTAGACGTCAAGAGAGAAGAAGCCCTGGGATCGAGGTTGCGTGAGTGCATGACAAGCTTTTGCGTTCTTAATTGTTTTAGGTTTAAACCTATTTTTGAACTATGCTCCCCCTCCCTCCGCCCCCCTCCCTCCGCCCTTAAGATCTCAGGAACCACAGCTTTTACATCAAAGAAAGCTGGCACAAACATGCAGGTAATTCTTGTGAACAAGAGAATCTAAAACATAATTTTTTTATCACGTCATGTTTTGATGACGTCACAAGTCGGTGACATTTTCAAAAACAAAATGTTTGTTAGTTCAATTGTTTGTAATTTCATTGGTATACCTGAAAAAGCAAATTTGGTCCTTGCGTTGAGTACTATATCCTATATCCCATAGTTCTTGAAAATTAGAAGGTCACGTAGTCACTAAAACTGAAGATATTGGCTATTATCCGAATCTCATAATCTGATTACAACGGAACTCCAACAATACAAAATTCCTAATAAACCAAAAAACTTTTAATGATATTGACTTGAAACTTTCAGTAAGTATTAAATGTTGTCTCTAGAATTTAAATTCGTCAGGAAAATGGCGTCCTGTCAAACATGTCAACATGGCGTCCTGTCAAACATTTATGACGTCATATCGTGATTTTTGATATCATGTTTTTTTTTTGACGTCACATGGAATTTATTTCATTTTTTTGGTTTTAATGACGAAAGTATTAAAATTAAGAACTAAATTTACACAACGCAGCGATAAAAACAGCAATAAAATAAGTACTAAATATAGCAATGTAATATGTAATTAAAAAGTTTTGTTCATATTCTTCTAGATTGAGGCTCTATGTTGATGCATTACAGTAAACAAATAATGATATCTTTGGTCAGTAAATTATACAATTCTGGTCTGTAAGATATAAATTCGGGTCTGTAAATTACACATTATTGGTACCAATTACTTTTCTAACTAGGAATATGAAAGATATATCTAAACAATACTACAACAAAATGGAAATAACAGTAAACAACATTTTCACTTTTACCCCCATCGCGAAGATTTCGAAAATTTATTTATTTATTTTTTTTAAATTTTCTGTGAAAGCAATTAAATTTTGTTAAAAGTCAGAAGATTTCAGATCAAACGTACAAGTACATAAAAAGTTATTATATTGAATCAGCCGTGGGTCATTATGCCCCCTCCCCTCTCCCCCCCCCATATCAAATAGGGTTTTAAGCCTTACAATGTTTTTAAGTATTTCAAAAGTTTTATGGTTGCATTATGTAAGCTACAAGCTCCAAAGTGACAAAGAGAGAGACAAAGTGAAATTCATGGAAAAATTCGGAATTTCAACTCAGACGAAAAGCCTTAAATTTGGATTAGTATAACAAACGGCGTTGAAATTCGTATTTGTTCCAAGAGCCTGAGTACTATGCTGTTAGAAACAATATAATTTTCAGAGTTTGCAAGAGAACCTAAGATCCTAATCCTTAACCCTTAAGTCTACTTAATAAATTAACGAGATAAATCTCTAGGGACTCCTTGTTGTGGTGTGTGTGTATTATCCATTGTAATATGTCTTAGTACATTACGTAACTTGGCCTTTACTTAATTCGAATATAAAATTAACTAGCGACGGTACGCCAGATTTAATTGGTATTGAGAGAAAATAAATGATATAACTTACACTCTTTTATTAAGAACCAATAAATTTTTGCCCAGGCTTATTGATTTTATTTTTTCCGTAAATTCAGCCAGAAATTTCTTATTTCGTTCTTTGTTTTTTTGATCGTATTTTTCATCTTTTTGGAACCCTCTCCCTTCCCCTTCTAAATAAAATATGTTGTTAAAACCTCACTTTTAATGCCAATTACTAGAAAATAGTCGTTTTGTTTTTGATATTCTTTACTTCAACAAAACACTTTGTGAATATAAAATTCGATATGTTGATTGGTCATTAGACTATCTGCAGATATACAAGTCATATTGTTGTAACTATAGTAGTAAATGTTAAAGGAATAAAGTTTTCTTTGGTAAAAGTTATTATTTCTTACTTCTTTTTTTATGTCTAAAAATAAATTCAGGAATAAATCTCATAAATCTCAGCCTCTTCTTGCAATGTATGTTTTCAAATAAAGTGCACTGTAAACTATTTCCTAACTCAAGAATACGTGTTATCTGTTTTGCTCATGTTCTTGTGCACTGAATTTGAAGCCTTGTAATACTTTCACGGTGTTCTTAATTATTTAGACGATTGTAATCGTTACGTTCTTATAAGCGTTGTTCTTGTATAAAGAAATATATAAACGCCATTTCCAAGTCACTTATTCAGGCCGGGGTGGGCACAGACAGGGGGTTTTAGGACATGATCTTTCTTTTTACATATTTGTTTTTTGTAAAACTTAGTATTTTCTGAGATCTTCAAGGTAAGTAGGCCGATTTTCATCCTGGTGATGCTTTATAAAGGTGATGCTTATAAAAAATGGAAACGTAATGAACAACAAAATGTCTAAAACTGAAAATAGAATGGAAAAATATTTTAGTAGCATTTCTAAGAATATGCGGATTTTAAACAAAATATGCCATTTGAAACTGTTTGTGATGACGCCATCACAAAAATACTGAGATCAACAAAAAATATTTGGTACCATTTTGTTCCTTTGATTCAATAATTACAGAGGGGGGGACGGAATTCCCAAGGCCATAAAATGTTCAATCATGTCCGGCTTGAATAGTGGAGACGTAGTGTGTGTATAAACAATAACTCAAAGTTTCATCATCAATTTTAGAATTGAGGTATGCCAGCACGTATTATCTGTGTTTACGTTCTGTAATCTATACACCCTACCGGCAGGTGTCAACATTAAAGATACGTTGTCGCGACATCAAAACGACGTTGGTATAATGTCGCGTTCCTAGTATCTACAAACATAGAAATATATGAGACAAAATACAATTTTAACTTATACAACCTGCCGGCACGTGACGTTGTTTCAACGTAATTAAAAGGTTGAATGTCAAAACAACGTCTTTTTTACGATGAAAAATGTCACATACCGGCAAGTCGAACGGCACGAAAATTTAGATTTGTTTCTGGAGCCCTGGTAAGGCTGCTAAAAACTACTGAATGTGTCCAGTATTAAGTTCACACGAAAAATTTAAGAGATAGATCTCTTGGGACTTCCCGAATTTAAGTTTCCCTTGAAGTGTCGAGTATTCATCAAAATTCGCAAAAATATCTCTATAAAGCTTGAAGCAGCTATGCTTAAAAATCAGTCCCCCGCAAAGATTATAAAATGTCCAGATATGTCATCTGAATAACTGCGTTTTTTAGGTAAAGGGATGGTTTTATTTTCAGTCAGATTTCGATTTTAACTTTCATTGTGTAATCAGTGATTATAGCTTACGATGAGTTTTTGTTAGAAAGGTGGTTCATGTGCTTTGTGTGGCACACAACGTCAGATCAACGTCGAAACGACTTTACAACGTTGATCCGACGTCGTTTGCACACAGGGTTGTAATTTACAAATGAGTAATTTTAATATGAATTTATTAATAACAAAGCTGCGTTGCAGCCATTATGGTCTGGACTGATATTACAAAATAGTTTATTTTAAGCTCCTGCACAGGGATTCTTACGAGTTTATATAGAGCTAATCTAATCACCACAGCCTCTAATTTCATGTTCATCATTTAGCGTTAATAGCTTTGCGGGGGATATCCTTTACTAAATATTCTGAACTTTAGACTAGGAAAGTCTAATATTTTATTAAACTAGAGAAGTAATGAAAGGTGTGTAATAGTCACACAACAGGAAAACTGTGTTTAATCAACGTTACCATTTTTCTTTACTTGTCTTAATGGTGTGACGAAGGGATGCGAATCTGATTCTCACGCAATGGGCGTGCGACCTCGGCATCACCGTCAATATCGCGTTGTATGAACGTCTACTTAGTTAAAATAACGTCTTCTCGACGTTTATCGGTCGTCTCTTGTCGGCAGGATTTTATATAACCCTGCCAATACGTGACAAGTAATCATCGTCGAAGAACGCACACGTTGATTCGATATTGTATTGACGACAAGCTTCCAGACTTGATTATTATAACAATATTTTAGTATGCTTAACGGTTGATTTCCATGATTATAACCATAACAAACCAAACTGCGCATGCCCAGATATATTTCGAAAGCGAATTCGCTTTGTGAAAGTCCGCCTTAATTAAAGATATCTGGGGCAAATTTAATCACTGTGGAGGAGTGGTTCTTTAATATATTTGCAGGAATGACCAAAACTATCCTCATAAATCACTCCTTCGCAGTGAAATTGGTAACTAGGGATAATTTACCCAGAGAACAATTTTGACAGTTGGTAAAAAAAATCAAAAATCAAATTTCTTATTTCTAATTTAACTTGAAAAACGTTCTGCAAATATTTCTTCGCTTGTTAGGATATGCTGAGACCTATTTGTGACTACCAGCTACAACGCTCTTTTCTTACTTCTTTTACTACTTCGAAATTTGTACATTAGCTATGTACTATGATTTATCCATTGGGCCAAAGCTTGTTCAAAGTACTCATTAAAACCTCTAGAACAACATCGTTCCACGTTGTTCTATCGTCTTTCCTTCGGGACTTTAAACAAATCTTTACTCACTGGTTAGCTAATATTTTTTTTATGTTTTGTTGTAAAGCCTGTTTCACACTGGTGAAGCATACGCAGACGCAAGAGTTGTAAGCATGCGCAAATGAAATGTTGCTATTTC
>JAULBZ010003392.1:0-16526 GCA_032360805.1 Neoturris breviconis
CCCCCCCCCCCCCCCCCCCCCCCCTTTCGCAAAAAATTCAATAAGTGCCCCCTCGAATAAGCGCCTCCTTTTAGAAATTGAAAATTGAATAAGCGCCTAAGTGCTTATTCACATTCGATCTTTTTCAAAACATTTTTTAGTGAAGACAAAAATCCATAATAGTTTTTGCATGACATCATTGTGGTGCATATCATTGTGATGTTTATTCTATTTTCCCGGAAAATCTTTAAATACCTTAAGTTTTATCGATTGAATAAGCACCTCCTCGAATAAGCGCCCAAATTGCATCCCCAGACCTCAGGTATTTTTAAGAGCATTTTTATTTTTTATAGGATTCGATAAAGAAAGTTTTACTGTGGAAGAAGCTAACTTGTTCTTAGATAAGATCAAAGATATATATAAAAATGCTGTGAACACTGGGAAAGAAACTCGAGTAAGTGTATCAAACTCAGTTATTAATGGTCATATAGCAGATACTACACAGTCTTGTAGATTATGTTCCGACAATTTACGTGACATGAAAATTATTTCTTTACAGAATAAGAAGAAGTAATCTCTAAAATTTAAAGTACTAAAAAAAAAGCATTTCAGCATTATGTTGTCCATCTATAGCACTGGATTGGTTGTTTTGTTACACTTGCAGTGTTTGGAAATAATCAATGTGAAGGAGGTTTTTTTTGGCATAGTTCCAAGATTTGTAGCCTAAAACTGTGCTAAAAAATTACAGTGATTATTTGCTCTTATTTCAAACATTGTCTTAGGAACCACCTTCAAAAATTCTTTCCCAGGGGAAGTGTGCAATGTTCTCAAAATTGATTGGTTTCCTCGTACCAAAGAAACCAATCAATTGCAAGCTCATTGACTTAACACACTTCATTATAGATTAATTTTTCTCAAATTTATTGAGTTCGACTTCTTTAAAGCTGCTAATATCTACTTTTTGAAATGAATATTGCAGATGGCTCCTTAGTCAAATGACTTAATATACAAAATGTTTTGTAAAGGAAGCGTTTGAAAAAAAAACTTCTGTATGTATAGGAGAAATATCAGAAAGAGCTTCAAGAAGTCGATGGTAGAATAAAAGAAAAAGAAAAATCTTTACATATTTATGAAGGTGTTATTGATCAGAAGCATAAACTTGTGGTAAGTTATCTTACATTAGTTGTTTTGTGTCCATTCTAGTGAAAATTTACCCTTTTTTTATTTCACATAACTATTTCAGCTAAAATCCCTGTACCTTGTGAAGGTCGGTTTCCACATCTCATGTTAGTAGTGGGAATGGTCACAGTTGCTTAAAAAATACGCAAATCTGGAATTGTAATTTGCTGACATGTATTTCATTTGCCAGGTATTTTCAACTTGGTTGGACTACCGGGCGAACGAGAAACACATCAGTATCCACTTTTTTCCCTTTGCCACACATCAGCCAATCAAAATACCTGATTTATGTATTCACGTAGTGAATGCGACCAGTTTGTGTGACAAACTTGAGAAGCCTTTAAAAATATAGTTAATACACACAATTAAAATAAAATAAAGTTATCACACCTGTCCTCTATGGGAGAGGGATTTTGAGTTCACTTTCAGGTATTTTAGCCTGAAGCTGTACTAAAAAAAACTCCTCCACAGTGAGTATAATGTACTTCTTTCTTACACTAAATACAATTTGAACCTAATGTTTTCTAATTTCATTCGTAAACAGTCAATCCTGAATATTTTTGCTGGACATTGCCTGCGTTTTTGAGTAAAATTTTCAGCTTTGCAGCTGATCAAAACTATACTCAAAAAACACTTCTCCACAGGTGATGTCTGGCAAATATATTCGAGCTTGACAGGGACTTTGTACTTTAGAAATTAAACAATGCGAAACTAAAAGAAATAACTTCATCATTGACAACACTAGCTGCATCAGAGAATCGCTTGCAGAGTTTAGAAAATGAAGTTCGTAGAGCTAAGCTAGAACTTGAGGAATTTAGAAAAGAAACAAATTCTGCACAAGCTAAAGATGAAATTGATCGAAATACTGAGGAAAATGAGGATGAAAAGCGAAAACTAAAGCAACTCCGTGATGAAGAGAAGATTATGGTACAACAATCTAAAGCACAAACTAAGTTAGAAATGTTACAGAAGAATAAATCTGAAAAAGAAGATACAATTGATAGCATGTAAGTATGTCAAAAATATTTTGTTGAGTCGCAAGATACTTCTATACTCAGCATCTGTCTTTTAGGAGCCATCTCTAGATATTTCAGCAGCTTTAATGGAGCCAAAATCAATAAATTTAACAAAAAATAATCTACAATGAAGAGTGTTAAGTCAATGAGCTTGCAATTGATTGGATCATTGATTCAGCACACTTCTCCTGGGAACGAATTTTTGGAGATGATCCCTTATTATACTGCTGTATTTTTAGATTGAATATAATTCTTATTTTAGTTTACGACGTCATCAAGACGCAATGGAAAAAATATTTGATTCCCGACCACCTGTTCAAGAGTTGAAATCAAAATTGTCTGATTTTATTCGCAAAAAACAATCTGAGTTGCGACAAACAGTGAAAGATCATCAAAACATCAATAATGATATTGCAGGGAAAGAAGCGAAGAAAAGGATGCAAATGTAAGCTCTAATAAAAAATTGGCATAGCATGAGCTCTAATTTTTTATGATGCCAATAATATTGACATCATATGTTCAGTGGTTGAAATAAGAAAAGCTATGCTCAAAAATCCCTACTGTTTAAAACTCCCTACTCCACAGTGGTGAGTTACTCTTATTTCTACCACTAATGTGATTGTTGCTGTTTATGTATAAAAGAAACTGAGTGAGAGAGCCGAGTGCAGATAAAATCCTTACCTGGAATCGATATTACTAACTTGGTGTCATAATTAAAAGTTATATTTTGTTTTGTAGGGATGAACAACGTCGAAGTGAGCAAGAACTTTCGCAGAACAAGCTTAAATTAGATGAAATTTGTACTGAAAACAGTTATAATGAAATGAGGGAAATGGTCCAACAGCGAGTCGATAAAAGCAGAGAGTATGTATAATTTTCTTTCGATTTCTTAATTTTGTTGTCCTTCCACTGATTAGTAAACTACATGAATATAATTTCTGTACATAGAAACCATTCCATGAATTTGAGATTTGTTGCAAAATGTCTCATCACTAATAATAGACATTTCCACAAATACATGAAAACCAGGCGTTAGTGCCCTGACAAAAAGAAAGTTCTTGCATTGCAACAAGTTCTACTTTGAGCAGCCAACACCTCGTTTTTGTGTAGTTGTGAATATGTCTATTAGTTTATAAAGAACAAATTTCAAAATTTATTTGAAAAATATTACGTAATGTGTCTCATCACAGATAATACTCACCGCAAAGAGGAGCATTATGTCAATGAGTTTGTAGCCGATTTGTCTCGTCAAAATAAGAGTAAATAATCACTGCGGATGAGTGATTTTTGAGTGAAGCTTCAGGCTACATAGCCTGAATCTATGCTCAAAGATCCCTTATCCACAGTGATTCTTTGCTATTATTTTGAACACTGAAGAAACCAATCAATTGCAAGATCATTAGCTTAATGTATTCATCTTCCAAATTTGGAGACGCAGACCTGACCCAATGGTTGAAATAAGAGCAATTAATAATCACTGTGGAAGAGTGCATGTTGAGTATAGTTCCAGTCTACAAAGCTTGAAGCTTGGCTCAAAAATTCCTCCTTGAGAGTGATTATTTGCTCTTTTTTATCACTGTTACTTGAAGACCATGCGTTTCTTATTATTTTAGTAGTCTTGTAGAAATTGGTGCTTTTGAAAGAATATACACGAAATATATAACGCAATTACAAAGTAACGAGAAAGGATGTCCACTATGCCATAGAACATTTCCCAACGATCGGGACATTAAGAATTTGGTTGACGAGGTAATTCTTACTTTGTTCTTATCTAAAATGTTTTGTTTCATGCTTCAAAAACTAAATTTATTTTTAGCCCACCAAACGAAGTTTGGATTGGCTATTACTAACACTTTGACGTTGGCAGCGTTGGCATCACACTTTTTCTTAATAGACCATGCTGCCATTTTAAATTTTGGTACCAGCAAGCGAGGCGATAAATTTGGAACGAGTTGGAAATGATAAGAGGAGAAGTGAAGACTTTTTGACATGTTAATTTTCTATGAGACTTGGACCATGTATCTTTATTTGGCTTCTTCATCAATGGTTGGACATATGTATGGATCAATGATGAAAGATAAATCATTTTAAAATAATGTTTAGAACTTTAGGAATTAAAGTCTCCATTTTGATTTTAAGAAGCTTCATCCTTCAATTTATTTAAAAAAATATGTGAACATTAAGCCATCAGCATCCATAAGCATGTCATGTGAAGTTAATAAGTTTATTCTTGAAATTAATTAATCCTTTTGTGCATTAGAAGTATAATGAGAACTAAAAAGAGGTTAATAATTATTTTAATAAAGAAAGGATATTATTTTGAAGAAAATGTATTCTGTGCATTGTTCTATTTATTGTCTAGTGTTTCCTTCTTTTTAGTTTTAAAAACAGACAATGGAAACTACCTTTTATTAAATGTTTTGTGTGTTAACTCCTATAAATAAAATGCATCCACCACGGTTTCTTCAACCAATAAAAACACATAGTATAGTAAAATCATAAAGTATGTTTTATGTATACAGTCTATGTATATAGCCTTATATGCATGTACTGTATCTATATACATGTAGCCTATATACAAGACTATATTTAATTTAAAAGACAGAATTTCTTTAAAACATTAAAAACATATACAAGCCTCAATATAACGGTTAGACATCAAATGTGGAGGAGTGTTTTTTTAGTACAGTTTTCAGCTGCAAAGCTGAAAAATACTAAAAAAACACTCCTCCACAGGTGGTATCTGGCCGTTATATTAAGGCTTTATATAGCTTTTTTTCTATATTAGGATATAACATTATTCATATTCTTTATTTTTATTTAGTGTATACATAATACTATGATGTATAGTGTGTGTACATACCAATCATATTTATGTGCTAGGGTTAACTGTCACCGGTTTGGCGGGCTCAATACCGTTCCTTTGATTTTTGCATTGAATTGAGAATAAATGGAGTACTTGGATGAAATCTTAAGTACAATATTTATGCTGTATTATTTTTATCGAAACATCTCAAGCACTGGAAATGTTTAATGGTCTGTCTTTCTATTGCAGCTTGTCCTTAAGTTAGATAATATACCTGAGAGAAGAGAAAACTTAAGTTCAAATTTAGAGGATGCCAATACATTGAATAAAAAGTTATCAGAACTGGCACCTGTCAAGTCGAGAGTAAGTATTATTTTTAGTGGTCGAAATAACAATAAATAATCACTGTTGAGGTGGGATATTTGAGCATAACTGCAGGCTTCATAGCTATGCTCAAAAGTCACCTTTACAGTGATTATTTACTCTTATTTCGATCACTGATTTTATGACCAGAGATTATGATAAAAAAAGAAGAAAAAACACGTACAAATTATCTCCACTTTGTATTTTTGATATTTTCATATTTTGAGAGAAAAAGGTTACGAGAAAAATGTTCAGTTACAGTATGCGAAACTGAAACTGAATCACATAACTACTTCATACAACCCAGTGGGAAAATACTTGTTCAAAGTCCACAGTAAAGACGTTAGAACAACATCAAGCATTGCTGTTCTAGCATCTTTACTGCTGACTTTGAACAAGTTTTTGCCCACTGGGAAAACTTAATATGGTGTGTATTCTGGTCTAAATGAAGAAAACTGCGTACAAACTTTGAACAACTGATCGAGATAAGAGCAAATAATCACCATGGAGAAGTGATTTTTGAACATGACTGCAGGCTTTCTAGCCTGATGGTATGCTCAAAAATCTCTCCTCCACAGTGATTATTTGCTCTTATTTCGAACATTGAACAAGCATTTACTCATTTCTGTAGATATCATCATTTCGATCTTTGTCTCAAATTGTATTTTGTATCTGCAAAGAAGAGTGTTAAGCAAGTCTCAAGATAAGTCGGACATCACCTGTGGAGGAGTATTTTTAAAAGCTGAAAGCTGTACCCAAAAAAACACTCCCCACAGGTGATGTCCGTCCGTTATCTTGAGGCTTAGTTAAGAGAGAATTTGTAATTGATTGTTATTTTTTATACACTCCACCACAGGCAATATTTGAACTTTTTACCCTTAGTTTGATATTTTATCAGCTGAAACTCCAAAACTAACCATGAAGATACAGGAACTTGGTAAACTTATCGAGAAAGAAAAAATGAAGATGAGTGAGGTAAGAATCTTTTCATTAGCCCACTAAACAAAGTTTGGATGGGCTATTGCTATCACTTTGCAGCGGCGGCGGCCCGCTTTTCTCAATAGATAATGTTTTCGAAGTGTTAGTATTTTGAAATTTGGTACCAGCATTCGTGGCGATATTTTAGAAGGGCTTGCCAAACATTTTTTGGTTTCGTCCACTCGGTCCCGAGTTTTTGGGCAAAAAGGGTCAAAATTTCATTTTCGGTCCAATGTGTATATATCATAATGCTAATGTGTGTATCTAATTCATATCCAGTACAATAATATATTTTATAAGCTTTAATTAAATTTCATTTTTTAGTTTATACATAATGCTATGAAGTATATATAATGAATGTTACCAATCCAATTTATATCCACTGTGGAGGAGTTACTTTTGAACATTGCTTCAGGCTATGATATGAAATTTCACTACTCTCCACAGTGATTTAATGTACTTCTGTCTTAAAGGTGAAACTTTATCAACTTAATAAGGTATGAAATCCTAATGCCATGTAAAATTTGGGTGTTTATCCTGGATATAAAATTTGACTACTCTCCTCCACAGTGACCTGACATAATTTTACTTTAAAAAAGGTATTCCAAATGTTTATTTGAACTAAAACTTTACCATCTTAATAAAGACATATTTCAAATATGCCGACGCATAATGTGTGTATGCAAATCATATTTATGTGCTTAGGTTTAACTTTCACTTGGTTTGGTGGGATACTTTCAACACCGTACCTTTGATTTTTGTTCAGAATGACAACAACAACAACAACAAATATTACAGTATTAGAAATAAGAGCAAATAATTATTGTGGAGGAGGGATTCTTGAGCATTGCTTTAGGTTTTCTAGGCTGGAGTATTGCTCAAAATTCTCTTCGTTACTGTGATTATTTGCTCTAATTTCGAACATTGTATTATTTAGAGTCTGTCTTTTGATGCTAAAAAGTTAAGCATTTTGTCTAGCAAAATGGAATGTTTATTTTTGTAACTTTAACCTTTTTTGCCCCGGGGTGGGGGTACTTTGTACCACAGTCCTCGAAGTTTCTGTATAACTTTTGACCTGCATTAGGCGTAAATTTGGAGACTTTTCATGTTATTGCACTAGAAAACTGGTGACCAAAAGATATTTCCAAAACTAATTCTAAACAGACCCAGGATCACTTTTGATCCTCGGTACCAGTTTTTTTTTGATTTTTTTTCTTGGTGTGGTACATTGTGCCCCCTTCCCCAGATTATTAGACCCCTAAAAACTTGTGGCTTATAGAGTTATTGCTTGATTTCTCTTGTACAGATTGATAAAGTGAAAAGTATTTCAGAAGAACTAGAAAAAGCAGGACGTTCAATGGAATCGGACATTAACAAAATTGATGATTACTTGTTTGATTTAAAAGGTATCCGAGTGGTCGAAATAAGAGTAAATGATCACTTTGGGGGAAGTATTTTTAAGCATAGCTTCAGGCTTTGTAGCCTGAAGCTATGCTCAAAAATCACTCTTCCACAGTGATTGTTTTCTGTAATTTAGACTTATTCACCTCTTTCATACACATTGTACTTTTTGCTGATTCTAAAGTTATTAAATCTTGCTTGTGCTAAAATTCCCAGTTACTAAAAATTTCAGACGATTTTAACAGGTATTTCGTGATTTTAACAGATATTTAACCCTATTACCCATGGGCTTTTTTTTCGTTCGAAACCATGGTGGGGGGGCATAAAGTGCCCGCGGCCATTTTTTTCGAACCGCCGATAGTTATGATACGAAACTTGGTAGACTTATAGAACAAATCAATACAAACACTTTGATAAAAATTTTTGACTTGATGACGTCATTTATACCTGCTATGACGTCATCAATAACGAAAAATGCTCTTAATTGGCTGTGGCGTTTATTTCCAAACCACAAATAGTTATGGCATGAAACTCGGTACATTTATAGAAAACGTCAATGTAAACAGTTTTAAATCATTTTTTTTAATTTTATGACGTCACTGGCACCTGTTATGACGTCATAAATAGTGTAAAATATTGTAAAAAGTTTGTGGTCTTTTATTTCCGAATCACTAATACTTATGGCGTGAAACTTAGTACACATATATAAAAACGCAATACAAACACATTGCAATAAATATGTTTGAGTTGATAAAATCCTTGATAAAAGTTCGGAATAGTCACCTAATTTCAACAAGTTTTTGCTCACTAGGAAGTCACACTTAAAATTAATAAGTGTTGACGTCATGAAACTTGCAATTGACCAATAGAATTGCAAGCTCTACTATCGAATACGATCTAGTAAATGCCGTATTTGGATTGTGCATTGACAATACACAGTTCGAATACGGAAATATACGGGACCGTATTCGGTAGTCGTTCATGCTGTGGTGCTTATTTATACATACCCAGCAAGCAAGCTGTAAAAATGCCAGAACAACATTGAAAACTTTGTTCTGGCGTCTTACTGAGGTTTATTGAAAAATAATTTGGACATGGTTGCAATGCGGAACTAAATACAATAACCCGGGGAATAACTGTCAGTCATCACTGTGGGAGAGAGATTTTTCAGATTATTTTCAGCCAAATTGCCTGAAAATATTCTGAAAAATCTCTCCTCCACAGTAGTAACCAGCAGTCATTTTAATCCCTGAACCAGTGTTCTCAATACATTTTTTCTTTAGATTTAGATCGACAATTGAATATGGAGGGCAGTAAATTGCAAGGTGTAACATCTGGTCGTACAATGCAATCATTACAGGATGAAATACAAGAAAAAGAAAGTAAGACAGAAAGTCTAGGGAGAAAAATTGATCAAAAGAGAGAACAGTTAATGGAACATCAACGTCAGTTAAGTTTACGTGAACGAGAAGCAAATGATTTGACTGCACAAAAGGTAAATGTTTTTTAAGCAATCTCGTGTAATATTCCTGCATGTGATCAAAATATATTTGTCAGACGCAACCGTTGGCTGGCTTAAACAAATTTGTACAATAGTAAAAAATGGATGTAGGTTTATATGCTTTGCGTTTTTGTGATATAAACCATTAGTACCAAGGACATTCTGCCTAAACACATTACCCTGTGTATTAGGTTTGAAAAATAATAATAGTAATAGGGTGATTCCGTGGCAGAAAAACTGCAATGTTGTCTCTGGACAAGTACCAGCAGGTTAGTGGTTGGCCGCTCCTGGTGCATGGGTCGCGGCGCTCCTAGGTGCCTACCTAGGGGTTCCAGTTTAAAAATGTGTGTGACGTGACGGAAAGCTTACGTGGAATGCCCTAATAGTAGCTCAATTTATCATTGCTGTTGCGTTGACAATACCAATATCGCATTCGTTGATGATTGTCTTTTTTATTGATCTTTACCACGGATACATAAAATCGTTGATCTTGTGAAAGAAAGTTTTGTGCTAACCCAATTTATGACGTGACTAAAAGGTTTATCTCGTTTCTCTGCTAACATCATGGAAAATGTCTGGATAAAACTTTCCCATTCTCTTCACATTCCTCCATTTGTTGTGAAAATTAGAGGGGTGAAGGATCCTTTTTCTACATTGATGACTCTGATGTTATAGTGTTTTTTCCTAACAGGTGACGTCGCTTTCAATCAAAGTAATAGCTACATTTAGAGTTCGTGCGAACGAATTTGCCTAGTGTAAATCCGCCTTAAGATGTATTTTTAGATGTTATAACCAGTGAGTGATTAGACTGTAGTCGGAGGCTTCTCCTCTTTCGTTAGCTTCTACCACTAGGGTAAAGGAGTGCGCCCATCCTTTACCAGATTAAGTTCTCTTACCCCAACATGCTGGTACCCATTTTGCCGTATGGATGAAAGACTGAGTTATATACTTTGGTATACTTCACAATGAATTGAACATGTGACGCTTCGATGATATTGGAACCTACTAACCACTATAATACGGTGCCTTACTTAGTGATTAATGCTTTATCGATCTCTCTATTATAGTTAAAGTTAGAATCTGAGCTTCAAAAGCGTTTACAGCTACAAACACAACAAGCTGAACTATCATCTACTAATCAAGCATATCAACGAGAAATTAGAGATGCTTTTAATCAAATACAACCAATCAAAAATGCTCTTAAAGAAGAATTCGATGTCAAAGATGATGTCGAGAAAGCAAAAGAAAGAAATCAAGACGAAACGACAAAAAAACTGGAAAAAGTTAAGCATAGTGGAAATAAAATTAAAGAGAAATCTGAAAGAATTGGAAAGTTTGTGATTTTTTTTTTTTGGTTTTACTCCTTTTAAAATGTTATCTTTTTTGTCAAGAAATGATGTCAATAATTGTTTTATGCTCAACAGGGAGAAGGGTTTTTTAAACAAAGGAAGGGAGTAGGAGACAAATAGTTTAAGAAGTTTTTGGAGTTGACAATAAACCGAATGTTGTTATGTTAAAATACTTTGGGTTAGTTTCTAAGGAACTTTATTGTTCATCTCTTCATATATCAATGATCAAAAAGGAGTTAATAACCACTGCAGAGGAGGGTTTCTTGAGCATGGATTCGGGCAAGAATCCCTCTTCCGCAGTGATTATTTGCTCTTATTTCGAACACTGTATATTGGAAAATAATGATTATTTTTAGAGGCCCTACTTCAATAGTAAATGGAAGTAACTGCCGCATATCACCTGTGAAGGAGTGTTTTTGAGTTTAGTTTTCAGTATTGCAGTTGAAAACTATACTGAAAAAACAGTCCTCCACTGATGATGTTTCACAGTTATATTCAGAATTGTATTTCTTAACTAGTTACATTGCTGAAGGTAAACAACATGATGTTAAAGATAATGAGGATCAACTTAAAACGGTAGAATCAAGATTACGAACAAAACATGAAGAAAAGCAACGAAAGAATTCTGAACGAAATAAAATCAATGAAGAACTCACAAAGCAAGATCTTCATAAACGTGAACTCGAAGACAATATACAGCTGATGAACATGAAAAAGGAAATTAATGTGATTGACGTCCAAATATTAGATTTAAGGAAAGAGTTATCAAAGTTTGGTGATTATCAAGAGTTTAGTAAACAAAGAGCTAGTTTACAAGAAGACTTAGATAGGTTTCGCAAGAATAAAGCTGTTATTGAGGGTCGTTTGAAGGGCTTTGAAGATGAAGTAAAGAGATGTCAACGAGACTTAGGTATTAATTTATCATAATCAGGAGTTAAAGCAAACGTAACACAAGGAAGAAGTGGTTGAAATAAGAGTAAATAATCGGAGTGATGTTTGAGCCTAGCTTTAAGTTAAAAACCTTCCTTCACAGTGATTATTCCCAACCGGCAAAAACCTGTTCAAAGTCAACATAATAACGTTATTTTGCTGACTTTGAACAGGTTTTTGCCGGCTAGGATGACTCTTTGATCATTTTCTTCTGCAATTTTGTTGACATAATCACCCTTCTTTACAGATATTGTATGCGAGTCGTTCAATCCCATTTATTATAATGGCATCACTGATTTCTAAGGTAGTCTTTGATCAACAGTCTGTATGGATCGGCCTCACTTGCCCGTAGACTTGTATTATCTCCACTTTCTTAGTGTGATGTGGACTCTGGGTCATCTTCGCTATCTTAGCCTGTTTAGTGTAACTGTTCTCCACAATACACGTAACAAGTTATTCATTTAAGTCTCAAAATAATGATTGGACATCACCTATGGAAGAGTGTTCTTAAATACAGTTTCAGTTGAAAACTGGACTCAAAAATACTCCTCCACAGGTAATGTTCAACTGTTATTGTGTGGCTTGCTCGTTACAACGTCAGTTATCAAAAGTAATTTATTTCTACTCAGGCAGTAATCAGTATGCTGATGCTGAAACTAAACACTGCAGAAAGATGATCGAGTTAAGGACAACAGAGTTGGCTAATCAAGACCTAGACAAGTATTATAAAGCACTAGATCGAGCCATCATGAAGTATCATGGATTGAAGTTGACAGAAATCAACAAAATCATTAAAGAGTATTGGATGAAAACGTATAAAGGGCATGGTAAGGAAGTGGCTGAACAATAAAATTTATAGAGAAGAGTATTGCAGTGTTTAAAATAAGAGCAAATAATCACTGTGGTAGAGTGATTTTAAGCATTACTTCAGGCTAAAAGTTATGCTCAAAAATCCTTCTTCTACAGTGATTATTTGCTCTTATTTTGAACACTACAGAGTCAAGGACACAATAAGATTTGTAGTTTTAATCAGTGGAATATGGAAATATTTTAATTTATTCTACCAAGCCTGATTATAACTGCCGAATATCACCTGTGGAGGAGCGTTTTTTTATTATAGATCTCAGTTTTTGCAACTGAAACTACTCAAAAACTCTCTTACACAGGTGATGTCTGGAAGCTGTATTCAGGTGGAGCCACCCACAATTCGTTGTGCTTGATTCAATTTCTTTACGATAATTATTTTAATTTTTCTTAGACATCGACACGATTGAGATAACTGCTGAAAGTGATGAAGATGGTAGTGGTGCATCAAAAGCTAGAAGGTCTTATAATTATAGAGTAAGAATCTATATTTGAAGTTGTTTTCAACTAGACGAAAATTTCGCCAAAGGAAGACATTCCATTGGTAGAAATTGACGTCACGTCACGTGAATGTCTTCCTTTTTGCTTTTGCAGCGAATTTATTGCCTAGTGGAAATCAGCCTTAGTATCATTTCACTACTGTTTTAATTAACCCTATTCAAATACTCTTCAAATACTGTTACAAGTCTGGGTTTAACTGCGACAGTTATTTCTGATGTTTGTAATAGTATTTTATTGCTCCTAGCAATCATCTAGTTATGTTAGAGGTTTTGTGAATTTTTTGCCAAAATTATTTTTTGTCGTTTGATTTTACAACAAGTTTCGGACAAACCCTTGAACGAAAAACATATATTATCAGTATTATTCTATATTTCCATAAACATAGACAATATTTGATATCCGAGTAAAATTTGCAAATTTATATACATGTTGTCAAAAAAAGTAATGTATCTTTCCATACAAAATTTTAAAATTCTTCCTATATATTTCACCTATTATATTTTCCCTAGTAACATTGGTTCACTCTCTCTACTGTACGTTTTTTCTCCCGCGATTTTTGTGTTTTGTCCGTATTTTTTGTGATATAAAGCTTCTGTACTGAATGAAAGAACTAATCTGCCGCAAGATCGTTGACTCAGCACTCTCCTCTCTAGATCTTTTTTGTTCTTAGGATCCATCTCTAAAATTCGTTTCAAATAGCAGATTTTCCAACACTTATCTTTGTAGGTATGCATGTTAAAGCATGGAGTTAGCCTTGATATGAGAAGTAGATGTAGCGCTGGTCAAAAGGTTGGTCAACATTTTACCTGATTTTATTAACTTAACGAGGTTTGATCTCAGACCACACTCTGTTCTTGCTGGCTACAGAACTGACCCCCTAACCTACTATGCTATAAAGCACAATGCGAGTTCGTTTATCCACATGATGATATGTGTATTACAGAAATCTATTATTTTTCGTGTGATGATGACAGCGCTAATCTAAGTGCTGGCTCTAAGGGACACAGATCATTCTGGTACCACATAGAAAGTTTGCATGAGTTGTATTAGTGAGATTTTATTTTATTGATAGAAATGTTTACCAGCTTTTAGACTCTCGTGCCAGACTACCCTGAAACTTTAAAAGAACGGAACGAGCGAAGTGACGGACTTGAAAAGTTTTCTACTTTATATTTTGAATTCGCCTGATATCCGTTCTATCTTCTAATTTTCTTCGACTAACTATTCAATAGTCTATCTAGTGTTTACTATTATTTTTGATTAGAAATGAGAGAAATGTTTTTGTTTACTTGTGTAATTTCATTGAACGAAATAAGAGTAAATAAATCACTGTGGAGGTGTTATTTTGAGCATTGCTTTAAGCTCCAAAAATCACACCTCCACGGTGATTGTTTACTTTTATTTCGACCACCGAACTTGTGTATTGATTTTTTTCTTGTAGGTGTTAGCATCGATAATTATTAGGTTAGCATTAGCTGAAACATTTTGTTTAAATTGTGGTATACTTGCATTAGATGAACCAACAACAAACTTAGATGAAGAGAACATCGCAAGCTTAGCACATTCTTTAAGAGAGTAAGTATATTTTTATTATGGTATAAAAGCAGGGGTTGAAATATCGACCGGTCATTATTATTATTATTATTATCACTTTATTTTCAGTTGACAAATAAAATACAATACGTTGTTATAATGCCTATGCGTCAAAGTGACGTGCGTATTACAAGGTGGCATTTAATGGAAGTCGTGGAAAATTCACGGAACTTTTTTAATCATGAAAAAAGTCGTGGAATTCCCAAATTTTGCCAAAAAGGCATAAAACTTTTTAAATAAATTGTTGATTTCTATTTGCAATTATTATTAACCACTGTAATGAAAACTGGGCATGCGCACTAATAATATAACTTTTTTAAATTTAGTATCATAGAGATGCGTATGCAACAGAAGAATTTTCAATTGATTGTCATCACTCATGATGAAGATTTTGTGAGAAGTTTAGGAAGATCAGATTTTGTCGATTACTATTATGGAGTCAGCAAAGATGCAAAGTTAGTTTATATTTTTATCCTCAAGCAATGGATATCCCTTAGTATAAACCCAGTGGGCAAAAACTTGTTCAAAGTTCGCAGTAAAGACGCTAGAACAACGTTGTTTTAGCGTCTTTACTGCGGACTTTAAACAAGTTTTTGAATACATTTGTATTACCTCTTGAAAATTCCAACTCTTATAATTCCAACTCTTATAACTTTCGCATCTATAATTCGAACTAATTTCTTGGGTTCTTTGGATCGATTCTTCCTCGATAATTCGAACTTTTTGCAAATTTTGGCTAATGGAACAAGAGAAGTTTGCAGTTTACAAATTGATCTTGTGTACTAACACTTACTCAACATAGCATCCAAAACATTGTTTTTAATGTTTTAATTTCAAGAGATTTATTTTCAAATCATTCCAGTTTACATAAGCTTTTCTTCAAAATATTAATATTTATAATCAATACCCAAAAATTATTTTTCGTGTGTTCCTGGAATTTTAACATAAGCAACCCTCGTCAGAAATGCTATATAACAATATAAATTGGACGTGATATATAAGACGATTTAGACGATTTTTTGCTTGTAATTCGATTTTTTTTCAAGACACTGACAGTTCGAATTCCGGAGAATCAAGTGTTATATCAGAATCTGTCTCTGTTATATAGAGCAATTTTTGATATGACCTAAATTACTGTATTTGTGCAGGGTCCAAATTTACACATAGTTAAAGAGACATACTCTATGTATAGTCATATATGGCATGTATATGGAGATATACGGAACCGCGTTCACTTTCACGCTCTGTTATTTTTTACTAACAATGCGGAATCAACCATATGAATTATTTTTTAAAAATTTCTAACTTTTAGCCGACATACATATTTTTACTGCTAAAATATGCTTCAGGTTATATCAAGGAAGTTCTTGCTTATATCCTGTGTATGATTTTATTAGCGTCTTTATATTTGTCTTATTTTTAGTGGTCACTCAAGAATTCATAAATTAAAAATGGCTGATAAAGAATAGTTGAAAATTTAAAACTAAATTGACAACTGGAGATGCTGGATATACATAAATATTAGAATTAATATTGTTGAGTCAGCACGTGTCACCCACGTGTATATTTTATCAAACATTGTATAGAACGTGTTACCCAGGTGTATATTATATTAAACATTTTACAGCACGTGTCAACCACGTGTATATTATATTAAACATTTTACAGCACGTGTCACCCACGTGTATATTATATTAAACATTTATCAGTGACAGATTCTTTTCATGAGTTCTGTCATATTTCTATCCAAACCCAGTGGGCAGAAACTTGTTCAAAGTCCGCAATAAATTCGCTAGAACAACGTTTTTACTGCGGACACTGAACAAGTTTTTGCCCGCTGGGAATGGGCAGGCAGCATCTAATCAACAGTGAAGAGACATCATTTTACGGTCTAGATGTTTGAATAGACGTCACTTCCCAGCCGGCAAAAACCTGTTCAAAGTCAGCAAAATAACGTTAGAACAACGTTCTTTGAACGTTGTTGTAACGTTATTTTGCTGACTTTGAACAGGTTTTTGCCTGCTGGGCTATTGGTATATATTTGTTACTTCATTTTTATATTTGGA
>JAULBZ010003393.1:0-16526 GCA_032360805.1 Neoturris breviconis
AAGAGCCTGGGTACTAGGCTGCTAGAAGCAACAAAATTTGTCGAGTTGGCAAAAAGTCCTAAGATTCTAAGCTCCTAGGTTTTAGTCTACTCGGATAAACCCTGTGGTGATTTTCAGCACTTGCGTTTTGCTTGTGGCATGTATTACTTGTCGAAATTTGAAAAAAGTCTCTATATTATTGTCTAAGATTGTAGATATAAATAATATGGCTGTTTTGCATTCCATGCTATAATTTTATATGTTTTCCAGAATTATAAATCAAGAATCACAAACAAATGCAATATATCGTTTTTGTCCACTGGGATTAAAAGTGAGGGTGTCGTGCCTATTAGGGACCGTCTCAAATTAAAACCAAAATAGGAGAGTACTGAGTCAACGATCTTGCAATGGATTACCGAAGAAACCAATTCATTGCAAGTTCGTTGACCTAACACATTTCTGTACAGATTCATTTTTGTTGAATTTTGTCAAGTTTAGTTGATAACCCAGAGAGCGCTATAATTCCCGGGTGAGGAAGCAGCGCATATCTCCTTTATCATATGTGATATACGCGGGTCAGTGAACGGGACATAAAATATTAGTGTTTTTTCTTGGCAGGGATGTTCAAAATAAAAAATGAATCATCGGAATATATTTACTGGTATTTCCCAATTGGAACTAATATAAGTGCATAAACTTATATATTTACAATCTACAACTAATTATCTTCGAATATGTGCATCTAATACGTTTGATGGTTACGTATTGCGTTTGTTTTTCAAATTTCAAAAGTATAAGTGATTTTAAAGAGTTCCAAAAAATAGAGGGTGTGCAAGACGTTTGTGGCTCGTTAGCAGTGCTCCAGACCTCTCCCAACTCTAATTTCTTTTAAGGTTTATTAATATTAAATTATCCAGATTGATCCTTATTGAAAATTGAATGTCAAACTTATTGATTTGAATCCTTCTCACTCCTGTTAGTAATGACGTTAGATTTTTAAGTAAATCTTCAAAAATAAAAAGTCTGCTATGTTTAAACTGGTTTAAATTCAACTATAGGGTCATGTGTTGCCAGGGTAATATAAAGACACTTTCAAAATCAAAACAAAGAAAACAAAAACAAGGTGTCAAGTGTAAACAAAACTAGAGTTTATGTGATGAAATAATTATCCTGCATCAGCGATGAAAATATTCGTTCATTCTTGTTGGAAAACTTACTATAATCCAAGGAATTATCGATTATATCAAACTTTAATCTATAAAGTCTAGTTTGGAAAAGAATAAAGTCAGCCTCCTGATCATGATCGTCAAAAAATAAACCAATTCCGTACAGTTGTATCGTTGTTTTCATCTGATTTTCCGCGTTGCAAAGTTTGATATGTAAGAAGCCATTGTTGCAATGAATGCTGCTGTTTGTTGTCAAAAAAATCAAAACAATATCCTATTTTCTGACCCGCATGTCTATAACATAGGGTACAGGAGGTATGCTGCGCTTCTGCACCCAAAAATTATAGCGCACTCTGATTTAACCCTACCAAAGGAGTCGGTTTTGGAGCGAAATTTTGAGTCTCTAAGTCAGATAGTAAAAATTCAAGTACCTGTAACAACGGCAGTATGACTATCTCCACAAGAAACTTGAATTATATTTTGCTTAGATAACATCTCAATTTGTTTAGGGTATTCAACTTCTTGACACATTGTTCCATGACCTAACTGTCCATGACTTCCATCGCCCCATGTATAACATTTTCCATGTTTAGTAATACCTACAGTATGTCTTGCACCACATGACACTTTGACATATTCGTCATCTTCCAGGGTTGCCACCGGTTGCGGACGTGATGTGTCGTCAAGTTGAGAACCAGTTAAACCTAACTTACCGGTTTCATCTTCACCAAATGTGTACAGTAGACCATCACCTAGAAGGAAATTAATGAAACTATGACTATAAAATACTGTTGTGTGATATTATAAAAATGCTATGCAGTTTAGCTAGCCTGTAGCTATGATCAAAAATCCCTCCTTCACAGTGATTATTTGCTCTTATTTCGAACTGGCTATGCTAGCTTTACTTTATCATGCTAAAACATACAAACCTGTAAATAACTGCTGGATATCATCTATGGAGGAGTGTTTTTTAGTGTAGTTTTCAACTAAAAAACAGGAGTTAAGTTCAAAAGTACTCCTTCACAGTGATTATTTATTTTTATTTCTAGCAATGAAAGTATTCAACCATGTTTATAAATAAACTTACGTGTTACAACTGCTGTATGATAATATCCGCACGACACAGATTTCACTTCTTCATCAAATTTCAATTTTACTGGTGTAGAACTCTCTTCTTCATCTGTTCCTATACCAAGTTGTCCTTCACTGTTATGTCCCCATATATAAACCTTCCCAACATCTAAAACACAGCAAGAAGAAAAGATTATGGTTATTGAACAGGATAGTTAGAGCTTCATGTCTACTAGGCAGATAATTTTGTCTGAAAGCCAAAAGAAGACATGTCATTTGTAGAAATTGATGTTACAAGGCGTATGATGTCATTTTCTACCAATGGAATATCTACTTTTACCTGGTACAAAATCCAGCTTAAGTACATATATTGTTTATATTGCTGGTAAATTCAAGTCTGAAAATAACTATTTTATTTTCAGTTTTTTACCTGAAAACTATACTCCATAAACGCTTAATCTTAGCAGCGCAACCTTATCAACTAATTTTAAAAAGTCTGCAATAACTTTGTTTTCTATTTTGCAAACAATATTGATGGGCACAGCCAGCTGTTGCTGGAATAATTAAGGTGTATTAATACTGAAGGGAGACAAAAATTAACTTAAAAAAACAGTTAGGGGTTCGAATAGTTAGGGGTTCAAAAAACTGAGGGTTATTTGAAAATATTCCATAGGAAAGGAAAATTTGTTTGAATAAGCAAGAAGTTGGTTCCAATATCTGGGAGTGTGCTGTATAAATATACAAGTATATAACGTGTGAACCTGTTAGCACAATACAATGATAAGCACCACATGAAATTTCTTTAATTATTATTGAGTCTAATGCTTCAATTGGTTTTGGTAAGGGTTCATTCTATAATATCAAAATGAAAGGAGTGAGATCACAGGTACAAATACTTACACATACCCAGACATGTTCTCAGATATGATGCATAGAGATTTTTAGAATATTTCCAGCCAAATTGGCCGAAAATATTCTGAAAAATATCTCCTTCACAGTGATGACTGGCAGTCATTTTATTTCTTGACGAAGGAAAGATTTTTGAGTATAGCTTCAAAAATACCCAAAAACTCTCCTCCACCAAGCTGATTTGTTATTTTGATTACTCTATTTGGAGATGACCTGCCTGTTGACATATCATAAGTATTAACCTTACCACATCGGCTGTCAACTAGACATCACCTGTGGAGGAGTGTTTTAAAACACTCCTCCACTGGTGATGTCAGACAGTTATATTCAGGCTTGGCTGCATTATTATTCTCAACACAATTTATAACCATATAATAAAAAGTGGTTGAAATAATCACCGCAGAGATTACTTAATCTTATTTCGATAACTGATAAACCTTTTCAAACCTAAAAATAACTTTCAGGTATCACCTGTGGAAAAATGCTTTTTGAGTATAGTTTTCAGATGCCAAGCTGAAAACCATATTCAAAAAATACACTCCTCCACAGATGATGCCCAATAGTAATTTTTGTTAAGGATTTAGAAAAACATGAAAATGAATAATTTATTCGTATATCATTGTACTTTCAATTATGTTCTATCTATTATTTAAAACCTCAAGATAACGGTCGGACATCGTCTGTGGAGGAGTATTTTTTTAATACAGTTTAACGCAGCAAAACTGAAACTGTACTAAAAAAACACTCCTCCACAGGTGATGTACGACTATTATCTTGAGGCTTGTAAAAATCACAAATTGTAATAAGAACTATTGGCTCAAATAAATGTAGAATAATAATACAAAATACAGAATTTTGAGATCGTGAATACATGCCTGCTTATCACCATGACCTAACTGACCATCTTCATTTCCACCAAAACTGTACAATTTTTTTGATTCTAAAAAGGCAAATTCATTCGTTAGAATCACATAATTAGATTATAAATTATATCCAAAAAAATATTTAACAATAAAGCAAGAAATCATTGAGAGATAAGACTTAAGACTTGAGCCTGAAAATAACTGCTAGACATCACCTGGGGAGGAGTGTTTTGAGTACAGTTTTCAGCTGCAACATACTGAAACACAATTTCCAACTACAGTTTTTTTTATGCTTGGAATTATTGCTGTAGTTATTCCAAAACTTACCACCATAGTTATTGGATAGTTATTGGAATCTATATTTAACTGCTTATACAAAAATACAAAAGCTAACATCTTTTTAAAGTTCAGTCATCAAAAATAATAACTGCAGAAGTGATCTTTAAGCGTTTAGCATATATCAAATATCCTTCCTACACATCAGTTACTCTTATTTCAACTACAGCAGGCATAATAATTATTTGACCACAATGTTACAAGTTTGGAACAACTGAAAGTTATTTCTAGGCCTGTGTTATAGTTACCAGCATAAGCAAGAGTATGTGTTCTTCCACAAGCAACTTGGATAATTCTCTCTGGTTTCAAAACTAAAAAAAGAAGAACATTATTAATTACTTTAAATGCCCCATTGTATTAACACCCAATCTAAATAAAATCAATGGAACTCAAATCAAACCGAGTGAAAGTACATAAGAATTGCATGCATAATATTATATATTATGAATACTAAGGGACCATTTCCAGAGGAAGTGTGCTGAATCAATGATCTTGCAATTGATCGGTTTCTTCGTCATGAAGAAACCAATCAATTGCAAGCTCATTGACTTCAGGCTCCTCATTGTAGATTAATTTTTCTCAAATTTATTGATTTTAACTACTTTAAAGTTGCTAAAATATCTGCTTTTTGATACAAATTTTGGAGATGGCTCCTAAACAAAAATAGAGATTATGCATGTTATAGCGTAATATGAGAAATAAGGTGTATACTTTTAATGTTTTAAAGAAGCTGTGTCTTTTTAAATCAAATTAAGACTTGCATATCAGTTACATGTATATATGCTACATGTATACAGGCTAAATGTATACAGGCTAAATGTATACAGGCTACATAACCTATAGGCTATACATAAGCTATACATAACACATACTATATGTTTTTATTGGTTGAAGAAACCATGCATGTATTTTATTTATAAAATTTAACACATAAAAAAGTGGTTTACATTATCTGTTAAAATTTTAAAAATAAAGAAACAATAAACAATAGAACAAAGCAACAGATGAATACATTTTCTTTTCTTTTTTTATTTAAATACTAACTTCTTTTTTTCCCCATTGACAAATCATTATTCAAGAATTTTCAAAAGTCCAAAATGTAAAATCGATACGTCCGAATCATAAAAAAAATCAAAATAATTTAGCATTTGGGTGTGATATTTGTTAAATTTCAAATGGTACATAATTATGCTTCATGAGTCTGACCTGCTTGTTGTTTTGTATTTTAAGTTATATTTCATTTTAAATAAGAGTTAGAATCCTTGAATATACAACCTGTTTAGGTCAGCCACATTGGTCCAGCTGGTGTAAAATTAATTTTATAAGCCGATTCACACTTGTTACAATTGTACACAGATCAGTACAGATCATATCAACATACAAAAAGTGGTCAAAATAAGAGTAATTGATCGCTGTGGAGGAGGGATTTTTGAGCATAACATCAGGCTTTGTAACCTGCATCTATGCTCAAAAATCACTCCTCCAAAGTAATTGTTTGCTCTTATTGTCTGGAATAAAACATATAAATTATTATAAAAATAATAAACATACCTTTGACAAAAGATGGTTTATTAGAGGCCTTTTTATGACCAAGACCAAGTTGACCCCAATCATTACTTCCAAATACATATAATCTACCACGTTCTTAAAAGAATCAAAACATTACAGTAGCAAATAAGGTATATAGATGATGATAGAAACATTGACATCAGCGCTCAAAGTATCAGCAAATAATCACTGTGGAGGAGGGACTCTTGGTATAGCATTAGGTTACAAAGCCTGAAGCTATACTCATAAACTATGAATATTTTATTTTGAGTACTGGATATCAGAATTATATCTATACCGAACATACTTTGGAGCCTGAAGCTATGCTCAAATATCACTCCTCCACAGTGATTATTTACTCTTATTTCAATCACTGGTATACATTTTATATAGAATAAATTTATAGTTTACAACGCCAAACAATTTCTGCTTATTTAAATTTGCGAGCATTTCATTTTAGTGTTTGAAATATGCATAAACTGTGAAGAAGAGTACTATGTCTTGCTTCTTTGTTTATTCACATTCCAGTCACAGATATTATAGTGTTTAAAATAAGAGCAAAGAATCACTTTGAAGGAATGTATTGTTTCAGGCGTTATAGTATGAAGCCATGTTAAAAAATCACTCCACCATATTGATTATTTGTTTTTATTTCATAGTCCATAGTGATTATTTGTTTTTATTTCAAACACTGTATACAACTATATGCTACTGTATATTCTATTCATGATGACATAACAGGTTATTTTAAACTTTTAAAATGTACGGGACCATCTCTAAAATTCGTCCCCAGGGGAAGTGTGCTGAATCAATGATCTTGCAATTGATTGGTTTCTTCGTCCCAAACAAACCAATCAATTGCAAGCTCATTGACTTCAGACTCTTTATTGTAGATTATTTTTTCTCAAATTTATTGATTTTGACTACTTTAAAGCTGCAAAAATATCTGCTTTTTAAAACGAATTTTGGAGATGGCTCCTAACCTGTTATAACAGCCGAGTGCTCATCCCCACAAGAAATTTGCACTACCGGATCATTCTTAATCCAAAATTTGTTTGCAAGATTATCTGCAAATCTGCTACGACCAAATGTAAATACGGCGCCAGAATCTAAATGAAATAACAATAAAGTCAAACCTCCTAAAATCTGACCACCTCTATAGAAAACCACCTCTCTTTTAAGTGACCACGTTCTGGCTCTCCTAACAGTGCAAAATCTGGTCTGTTACTACATATACTATACTATATAAAATGACCACCTGTCTAAAACAGCCACTTTTTAATGTCCCCAGAGTAGTCATCTTACACAAGGTGATGTTTGACATTTACAGTAGTAAATTAAAACAGGTCACATGTACATTGAAATAATATTTTATCAGTGAGGCAGAGCAATGTCAAAAATTCAGCAACGCCAATTTCTAAAGTCATATCAATGCAACAAATAAACTAGTTTTAAGTGTTGAATTGTAGATAGATTGCCTTTTCAAATACTTTGTCACACAAAGAAAATTTCACGGGAGGAAAAAACACAAGAGTGTGATTGTAATAGCCCATCCAAACTTTGTTTGGTGGGCTATGTTTAAAGGTTCCGTGACTGAGAGTAGGTTTTTATTTGACATGTAATAACACACAGAGCAAAAACTTGTTCAAAGTCCACAGTAAAGACGCAGTATCCAAGTATATACACCAAGTATTAGGGAGAGGCAAGTGGAAGTGTGGGACCTTTGAACTTGTCAACCCTTAACACAATGACTGAGCTTCAGATCATTGCTTGAATCTCTCAAACTTAACTTTCCTGTCTGGCAAAGCAGAAACGTCTTATAATTTGTAAACAATAAATTATGTTCAACTTAAGCCATAAGAGGTAGGTACTTTTAAAATCCTTTTTTCTCTTGGACAATAACCAAAACTTATAATGTTACAACAATATGTTGCAACCCTGAAAAAATACATGGTATTAGGATTTGATGGCCTTACTAAGCTGAAAAGGTTTCAGTTCAAATAAACAATTGGAACACCATTATCAAGATAAAATTATTATTTCAAATCATAGCCGAAAGTATGAAATAAAATCTCCTATTGATCCAATACACCCTTAGCTGAGTAAAATCGTCATTGATATACATAACCGATGTAAACATGCACTACATAAACAAACGTTGACCAAAGTTCAACATATATTTTGGGTCATCCATGGATGAAGTTTTGTGAGAAAAATTCTACACCAATCTATACCAATTCTATATCAATCACATTGTTTGATATGTCACAATGCAGCTTGAATGTTAAGAGAATCATCAATCACTTCTGGGACCGTTGGAGGAAGGAATATGTCGTGAACTTACGTGAAACTTATAAAATGCGTTATCAAAACAAACATCAACCAAAACTGTCAGTTAATGACATCATGCTCATCCATGACAGCAACTTCCACAATCCATGTGGAGACTGTGAAGTATTATAGAACTTATTGAAGGACACGATAACCAGAGTCAGAGAGCAATAGTGAGACAAAATAATTCAAACTTAAGGTGACCATAAACAAATTAGACCCAATAGAAACAGTAAGATTTTAAAACCTACAAATACAAATGATACGAATAAAGTAGACAATTAAAACAATGTATTTAAAGGCCTAGTCTAAATGCTCATGTAATTGGAGAACTCAGACGAAACGAAAACTCAGACGAAAATTCCAAGAATGTGCTAGTTATATTGTTATTATGTCCTTGAGCCAAAATATAGATATTTTTATCGGGTATTTTCTAGTGTGACCAAAAATGTGCTAAATTCCTTAAGTACATCCATGAGTAGATTAACGGTCTTTTTGGAGCTATTCTATGAACTAGGACGTGTTCTTGTGGTTTTTACTATGCTTAGGAAATATTGCGCCAATAATTGGTGAAGAGTGTTAAATATTTATATTTGTTTTTTGTTATGTAATTATATGAGCATGTGACCACTAGGGTCAACGTTTTTAAAAAGATTTAAAGAACCAGTTTGAACACTGCAGAAGATGGACGCATTATTGAGATACTCTAAATTTAATTCAATCAAAAATGTCAATAAAATTTTCTAAGTCCAAATGTGACTCTAGTCAAACCCTTAAAACAGTTTTCAAAAAATTTTCAAGTCAACAAAAATCATTGATCCTTTTAGTGATTATAAATAAAAATTCCTTTTTTGCCGATACTCGGTCCTAAATTGAAGAAATCAAAGAAACAATTCCAGTTGTCTGGTAACTGCCTAGAATGCCATAACCAAATTTCAGGATAGTACCACACCTTTTCGGTCCATTGGCAGGCCTAGTCAGGAGTAAAATGGCTGGAGTATGGTCACTACACTCCTAGATTTTGCTTGGCATGTGGTCGAATATTGCACTTCATGTTAGGACAGAGGAGTGTGTTGGAGTGTGACTGTGTGTGATGGAGTGTGGTCTTAAGGATACTAATTAAAATGTGAATTGTGAGCAAAATATATTATGTGGCTAAAAATCATTTTGCCTATGTTGAGATAATAGTCCTTAGTCTACCTATTTCTATTTCTTTTTTTTTCTTGAAATATAATTTGTAGAAATATGGCTGTTTTTTGAAATTCACACCAAAGAATTATTAAAAAACGATTTTAATCTGCATAAAAATATCTAAAAAAGTATCTCGTGCCATCGTTTCTAATGTAACAGAATTCCCATGGTAACGTTCAAAGTTATACTAGTTTTTTCTCATGTTTTCTAATGCATAATTTATATGAACAGGTGAGGGATACTATTTTAGATAATTTAACGATCTTCATTTTTAGCTTAAATCAAAACCTGTCGATGTTTCGTTTGTATACATAATTCTTTTTAGTGTTAGGTTATACTCATAAAAATCGTTTCGAGATATGGCCTATCCTGTTACCAACATCTAAGAAATATATTTTCTAAAGAATTTGAATAGCTAACTAAAAACTTTTGTTTCAATTTTTACTTCCTTGAACATCTGTGATGTCTATATATATATAATATTTGCCTTCCAACAATATAATAATAAATTAATAAAGCTTTTTTACAATCACGAAACTTAAAAATGCCAAAAGCCAGTAAAAGCATGAAAAAGTTATTCCAATAAAGATGGCATGACTGCAGGTATTGGAGAAGAAGAAAACAATTTGAGAGTGGAAATGTTTTTATAAAAATATGTTTTATTCATTTTATTTTCCATTCAATAGTTATGACGTATATGTATATTTATTTGTTTACAAGATTTAAATTTTATAAACAATACATATTATAAAGCGAGTATAATAAAAGATCAATCTTAGAGTATTGATTTATTGTTAAGATTTGAAAATATGTTTAAAGCAAGATTTCCCTGTCCTAGTTTCCCCTAATTTCCCCCATTATAAACATTTATTATATCTAGAAAATTATTAGGTTAGAAAGAACAATAAATTTTAAGCAGGAAGATCTGTTTTTGATAATTTAAGAGAATATCATAAATTTACCCATTCCGTATCATTAAATAATGCTACCTCAGGTGCATGGAAAGAAATACTAACCAGGCCTTCATAAATTGCGTGCACGGTTACGAACGTGCATCCAACATGCACGCAAACAACATTGCATACATGCATCTTCGTGCATGTAAATGCAAACGCTGGGCAAATAAATGTCAAGGTTATCATCGTACTCTTCGTATTGTTTGTTACAGTTGTCGGACTTACGGTCATTATGCTTCAGATTGTCCATCTGTCAGGTTTGTCTGGTGCCATGAATCCACGTTTCACTGATGCTTTGGCATGGATTCTCATTTTGGTTTGTGGGATCCCATATGTTATTCATTATTTAGACGACTTTTTCAAAGCTGGTAGATACTGTATGGCACTTCACCGCAGAAAAGTAATGGACATTACGACCTGGATCCAAACTTTCGATTTGCTTAAAAATTCATACTTTTATCAATTTGGAGCTAAGGAACATGTTAGAAGAGTTGAAAATTAGATAAGCAGTGCTTCATGGCTAAATTTCAATTTTAAAAGTTAGCGGTGCCATATGGCCACGGCAATTTTTTTTTTAATTTTCAACTTTGGTTTCCGATATTTTCTACGAAGTTTCAAGAAAATTGAAAGTTTAGATATGGTTCGGAAAGTCAATTCCTTTTCCTCTGTAAATATTTCGAGCGGCCATGATTATCAACGAACGAATTAAGGCCTTTGCGCGCAGCGTACCGTAGCACAATACGGAACTACATTAGCGAAAAGTAGATATCGACGAGAAAGCCAGTTTCCCACTCTAAAACATGCAAAAAAACCGCACCACTCTACCATAATCGGACCGAGAGATATGTGCTTTCAAAGATAACTGAATTTTAAGGTTTTTGCTGTGTGACGTCAAATACTGATCATCGCATCTTATGGAAATGCTAGCTATCTTAGATATCAGGATATCAGTATGAAATTTCATGAATGCTAAGTTTTATCAGTAAATATTGCCTTAGTAGATATTAAAAACAAAAATAGAATTAAATAAACTAAACAAAAAAAAGACATCTGTTTTGTATTTTTGATTATTTCACTGCTGTTAAAATCCTGTTAGTGTTGCTAAAATTACAGTCAAAGTTGCTATATAGACAAGGAAAGACAATTGAGTTTACTTCAAACGGAAACTTTACCTGGGATTAGGTCGTCATCATCTTCAGGTGATGCCATGATATATTGTCATACTTGCGTTGCTGAGTAGATGTCTGTCGTGTAGGGTTTCTTGTTTCGTAGTACAGAGTGTTGTTGTGATTGACCAAAATTTGGAAAACCGAGCAAAATACAGCGAGACAAAAACAAAAACAAACTTTTAGTCATAATCCAAATCTACCGTTGGCCAGATACGTGGTGTAAGTATCCACATAAGAAAACCGACTCCATGCCTAATGTTCGTCGAAGCGTTGATCGTGACTTGTTTGTAATGTGAACCAAGTTCGTCTTGCTGTCACGCTGAAGAGCTCGATTGTTTAGTTCGGTCTATGCACGAATGTTTTTTTTAGCGTTTGGTTAATATTAAAATCATCATTTTTTTGTTCGTTGGTTTGTTTGTTTATTGTTGGTCACCCAAAGCAAGATCAAAAGGCCACTGGATTGCAGAGGGTTTAGAACTAGAAATTTGGTATAAAAATTTGTGGATATAAAAATATAAAATTTAGTTTGATTTATTTAAAAAAAAAATCTTATTTACAAATTTGTAGAGATTTATTTACATTGCGTTTAAATATCGCCAGAGTATATGAATACGGGAACGTATCATGGGGCAGAGAGTTCCATCTTGGCGGTACGAAAAAAGAAGCTAGTTTCATAAAATTTACAACGGAATTTAGGAATGTCGCGAATGAATGGGTGACTTGAACATAATTTGGAGAAGCGATTTTTTCTAGTAGAAGAACGAAGATAAGGAACAGGGAATGTAATTCGTAAGAGCATTCACCATGGAAATAGTGATAGAAAAAGGGCATATTCCATAACCACCGTCCCACCGCAAACCGTCCGCCGTCCCAAAAACAAAAAACGTCGTCCCAAAAACAAATTTACAGACCAGATATATCTCATGCGCTAGATACAGACTTTAAGGGTCATGATTTGCCAAATTTAAGCCATTGCATTCGAATCCTAACCAATTATTTTATTTACCTGCCAAGTTTTAAGGTGTAACTCTAATCCAATCTCCCTTTTTCTTCCCTTAAAGTCTGTATCTAGCGCATGAATAATATCTGATTTGTAAATTTGTTTTTGGAACAGTGTTTTTGTTTTTGGGACAATGGGACGGATGACGGTTTGCGGTGGGACAGTGGACGGTGGTTATGGAATATGCCAGAAAAAAGAGAGGCTAGAGACATTTCGATGATGAGAAAGAGGCTGAAGGGTCGAGTATAGTTTGTCACCTACTAACTCTTTAAGACAATGTTGGACACAGCCAAGTGATGATAGTGATTGTTGAGAAACTCCTCCTCATTTGTGACAACAATATTCCATGGTTGTATGAATTTGACTTTTGTAGAGATAGAGAATTAAACTTAGGGAAATATATTTACGTGAACGATAGAAATAACCAACCATCTTTGAGGCATTTTTAGCACTTGAGGCGATGTAATCATCCTACTTTAAGTCAAGCTTTAAGTCAAGTAAACGATCAAGAGAATTTGACTCTTTTAGGTTGGTTCTATTCATAGAGATTGCGGGAAAAGAGTGAAGTTTATGATGTTGAAAGGAGACAAGTTTGGTTTTCGCCACTTCTCACCCCATTCAACAACAGCTGAGAGGTCAAAAGTTAGATTGGTTGTTACAGTGTCAATGTTTTTAGTTGAGGATGTAGAAGAATAAATAGTGGAGTCATCTGCAAATATGTCAATTAGAGAAGTAAGGATATCATCAGGAGGATCATTTATGAAAATAAGAAACGAAGTTGGTCCAAGCACAGAGCCCTGAGGAACGCCAGCATTCAACTCATAAGAGGCTGAAGATTGACCATCTAGGACAACTTTCATTTTGCGATTAGAAAGGAATGATTTGATAACATAAAGAAGTTTACCAGAAATACCGTAGGCAGTAACTTTATGTATGAGACCTTTGTGCCAGACTTTATCAAAAGCTTTGGAAATATCAAGAGCGATTGCTAACGAACAATCGAGTGCTCTGCTTATTCTGTCAGTGATAACTGTTAAAATGTCAGCTGTTGAGCGAGAAGAGCGAAAGCCATATTGGAAGTCCGACAAGAGTTTTGACTTTCCAAGATTAGTTACAAGATATTTGTTTAGGGCAGATTCATAATGGGAAGAAGACTGATAGGGCGATATGCAGTTGGGTCAGAGAGAAAACCAGAGTTTTTAAAGACAGGACAAATAGAAATTTTCCAAGAATTTGGAAAGCAGGACTCTTCGATGCATTTGTTAAATGGTTTTGAAAGAATAGAAGTTAGTTCAGGTGCAATGTTTTTGAGTACCACTATCGGTATCTCATCTGGACCAACTGCCTTGGAAAGTTGTAGTTTTGAAATAAACTTTAATACATCAGATGGTGTTGTCTTGACGTTTCCAAGGATAGCATCTGTCTGTGGTGGAAATTCCGGTATTAAGTGACCGTTATCATCCAAAGTGGAATTTGCAAACAATATCATGACGTCATAATAACATAACACAACATTATAAACTATACTGTGAATACCTCATAGGTGCATTACAGATATCAACATTCAAATCCCCATTTCAAGAATCGGTAAGGCAGATCCGACTAAAAACAGACCCATCGAATAACGAGGAAGATAAAAACAAAGATAAAAACAAAATATAGTAAACCTCAGAAATTTAAAAGATCAGACAGCGTTCAAAGGATTAAGCGTTACGGAATAATACACCGTGGCCGAATGACAATGGTCAGACAAAACCAAGAAGAACAATTATAAAGAATCTCTTGATTCATTTGGAGAATAAGAGGCAATCTAAAAAACTTTGCGACTAAGAAGTTAGAAGAAGTTGGAAGAAGGGTTGCGACTAAGAAGTACCTAAGCAAATACCATTGATCATACGACATTAGAACAAAACGCAAAAATAAATAAAAGCACACAAAAGAATAACGAAGTAAGTAAAGGAATCAATTCACGGGTACGTAAAGGTAATAACAATAGTTTACTAACAGACAACACACTCAATGTAGTTCACTCTAAACGTGGAACCGGTAAAAGCAAGGTACGTGAAAAAGTAATTGCAAGGAATGAGCCCAGGCGAACAAATATACGTTGAATTGCCTTTTTCATCATTTCGGAAAGCTACAACCCCTCACGTAAATTATGAGACATTTTCGAATTTTAGTAAGCAATACATACCACAAGCAAAACGCAAGTGCTGAAAATGACCACTAGAAGTCCCCTGAGATTTATCTCAGAGATGTATCTTGTAGATTTTTAGGACTTTTTGCAAACTCGACAAATTCTGTTGCTGTTAGCAGCCTAGTACCCAGGCTCTTGGTACAAATACGAATTTCCGTGCAGTTCGTCTTGCTAATTGAAATTTAAGTATTTTTGCCTAATTTGAAATTCCGAATTTTTTCACAAATTTCACTTTGTCTCAAATATTTATGTAAGGGGTTGTTAGGTTAGTAACAAACGTTGTTAGGAATTTTAATGAATTAGATGGATTTGGCGTTAGCAAAATAGATTAATCCTGCATTAATGGCTTACTTGAGAAGCAAAATGATATAAGAAATATAATACAACTACCGCAAACTTACTCCATCAATAAAAGTACTAAATTGCAGGCACCTAGACTAGTTTATAGTCGCTAGTAGGCTAAATCCAGAAAACGGGAAAGATATCGGGAATAATTGGGAAATTGGAGTGCCGTAAATTTAATCGTAAGAGGATCACTATTTTAAGCAAAGTTTTTATAACGACGGCCTGCTAGTCTAGCAGGCACCATGTTCGTAAGACTCGTCTATCTTATATCATCGCCTCTACCAGTACTTAATGTGATGTTTACCATGCCGATCAATTAACATCGTCAAAAAGGTCAGAATTATTAAAGCACATTGAGCAAGAGAGACCCCTAGTTATTGCGATATGCGTGATGAAGCCTAAAAATTCTAAATAAGGTACAACAATGGATTATACAATTTCTGGCTTTTTTCTTTACATCCAGTAAATCTTGACCCGGACATTGGCCGAGTTGTTGCAGTCTTTGGTTTAATCGGTTCCATACAATGCCTCCTTAGCAATAACAGGAACCATAAAGTTCATCACGTGAACGTTTGTATCAAGAACTTGGTCTGGAGAGCCTGCGTGATGGACGGTGGTATAGATGACTATTTAGTAGACAGTTACTATATATACAACAACTTAACAGTAGACAGTTCTACGGTAAGTTACTTAGAGTCTTGTATTGTTTTTTGTTTTTTTTGTAACTATATTTTATCTTCGCCCATTGCTCGATTGATCAATCTGTGATACAAATTATGAAGATACGTTTACTGTTCTTTTCTATAGGAGCCCTACACCGATTAATACGTCAGAGCGTAATAATGAGAACTCAAATAGTCTTCCTCGATGCTTCTCTAAGAAGAATTACAGCCACAAGTGCTTCGTAAAAGTTTTTAACTATAGAGATATCAACTGAGTTTTCTGGACAACCCACCACAATGAGGATGGCTATGGAAAGAAGCTAAATTTATTGAAACAATTTGTGATGGCTATCTCCATCTTTGATTGATCTTGTGTTTACTGACAAAGTTATGCAAGTACGAACGAAATAACCGAAAGAGAGGATGAGATGATCTCGTCAAATTATAACTATTCTTCAACAACCAAGTTCCAACCCAAATTTAATGGGATTGAACATGCTACTAGAACAAGCTGAAAACACCTAAAGAACTCCAACTTTACCAACTTATGATATCAACAACTGAACCAGCAAATCAGTACGCGATGTTCTGGAAACTACGACTGTAGCAACTTGGTATCCTCAGACCAAGTTCGATTTTTCCAGATCTCACTAAGAGTTCGATTCGATTCGAGTTCGAAGAGATCGATCATTCTCTGTAGTGAGATCAGGCTACATCTGAAATGCTAGGGTTCGTATAAGTGGAGAGTTAGCACTTTGGAGAGTTAGAAAAAAAAGTGGAGAGTTAGAAAATATGACGTCATA